>RCWM02001032.1:117500-164000 GCA_003667255.2 Euschistus heros
GTGAATAACTGGTCCTAGCGGAAGTAAATTTAAAACCCGACTAGTGTATATATTTATCTCGTCATTTAATTTTTTTTTCTTACTATTTATGATATTTACAACTGTTTACATTATATATACTAAGTAAATTTGAAGAAAATTATTACAATGTAAAGAACTACTCACACTAGCACTTCAATTTACAATTCTACATTAGAAGATCTCTAGGCCATCTTCTTTTCAGACACCTCGGAGGATTATCGGGAATGGAAGTGGGAAGCAAGTTAAGAAACTAATGGATTTGAGTGGTTATGGAGCTTACTATGAAAGGATAGGTATCTGGTGTGGGCTAAATCAGCGACATATGGGACATTAAGGTCTTTATGGGTAAGTTTATTGGTGACAAAGTAAGGAGCAGTGAGGATTTTACGAAGAATTTTGGATTTGATACGAGAGGAATTGGATGGTTTAGTGAAGCCTCAAAGCTCAACTCCTTACGTCGAAACAGGTCTAGTAACTGTCATTTGAATCCGTCTTTTCTAATTATTTGGAATTTTGAACGTTTGCCTACAGTCCAGTCAATAAAAACATTGCTGAGTGCATGGAATATCCGATAATTTTTGACTTCATAGCTTCGTTAGGAACAGTTAGAAGGTAAACATACTAAAAGTCCCCGACCATGGGGAGTAGGCTAAAGGTGGGGTGAAGGGAGAAGTTCAATGTTTTTGGTTTTTCAATAATATCTCGAAAACAGTTGACTCTAGAAAAATATGATTTAAACAAACATAAAAGCTATTTAAATTTACTATAAAATTTATTATATATAAATTTGTCTTAATTCTAACCGTTTACGAGATATACGTTATTGAAAATAGGTGATTTTCGGGAAAAAACAAATGTCACCTCACTTTTTGTCAAACTTTTCCTTTTATTACGTTCCACAATCGTTTCTCAGAAAAAACGTCAGAATCAAAATTGTAGAGCATTAAATGCTCTCTAATTTCATATATACTTTTTTGGTATTTTCTTGAAATGTTTAACAAAAAGTGAGGTAAACATTTTTTTCATTTCTAAAATTGTCGATTTTTAATAACGTATATCTCGAAAACCTTTGGAATTTCTACTAATACGTATATAGTTAATTTTAAAGGAAATTTAATGAGCTTTAATTTTGATCTGCTACATATTTTTCTAGAGTCCATCGTTTTCGAGATATAATCGAAAAACGAAATTGGGACCTTCTCCCCTCCCCCCACCCTTAGCTCACCCCCAGGGGCGGGGTCTTTTAGTATGTTTACCTTCTAACTATTCCTAACAAAGCTGTGAAGTCACAAATTATCGCATTTTCATGCACACTCTATACCCCCCATTTCAGTACTCATTGACTGAACTACTAGTAAATGTTGAAGATGTCTCTAACGACGAGCAGTTTCTTGTCGTTTTGGTCTTGTACGTGGATTCCAAGTTAGACGTTTGTCCTAGTGGAGTCCTAGGTAGCGGATCTGTTCAGCAGGGATTAGAGGAATATCATTAAAGTATAAAGGTCATTTTAACAAAAATCTGGATTGATTTTGAACGATTTTATGATTTCTAATGATTTGTAAGATTTTAATTTAAATGGATAGCGAAGTTGGCATTCTACGACTTATTGTTGTATGCCCTTAGATGTTATATCAATTTTTGATTTACCATTTAATTTAAAATAAACATAAGTTGAGCAAAGACACGGGATTTATAGCTTTATATATTGCTGTTTTCTTTGTTTGTCCTCTCTAATGTGGGGAAGAGTAACACAAGTTAACAACATTAGTTTCTACATGATTTGGTGTTCTAATATATATTTATATTTTGTTATTTCTACTTCTCTGTTGTGGGAAATTTTCTTTGTGGATTTAGTATGAATATATTACAAAGCTAATTCAAGACAGTCTACTCATAAACATTAGATTTACAAACAATACAATATAGCGAGCAAAACAATCTTCCTAACTCTCTTCTATCTCTTTTCATTAAAATATTTCCATTTTAATTTCAAAATCAAAATCTATCCATACCTATTCCTTTATATTCCTTTTTCTTTTCTCTTTGTCCAATGAGCCTGTGTTCCTCAAGTTAATGCTCTAGGTCCCAATATATGACACGAAGTGACATTTTCAAAGATATGTATCTTGGAGGGGGGGGAGGGAAGGTGCAAGGAAGATGTAAAGTACTAAATGTACTATAAGATAGCGAGGTAGTGGTGGCTGCATTGTTTAGTTTTTCAAAAAGAATTGATTATAACTGAATAAACTAAGTCATCAGCAACTTAAATATTAAATATTAGGCTATTAACTATGAGAAGAGGTTTGTTGATACAAAGATGAAGGAGCCGCTCTCGAACACTCTCTGCCAAGTCGATTCAATTAAAGAAGATTCGTTTCCTTTCTTTTAAGCCGAGAGTGTTCTTTCTTCCGGTCCCTTTGAGTTCCCCCCCCCCCTCCACCACTGCCTCTTACATTATTCTCTTCCGCTCCATTATCTCTGAAATCAAGAAGGCAGCGGAGAGTTTTACAAGATAAGAGCACTCCAGTTTGTTTTTGGACGCTTCTCGGAACCTCTCAATAGAACGACTCGATAGAATTATGTAGCTAAATCACTTAATTTTACAAGATATTTTTGAGAAGTAAATTAGATCGACTGAATCGAATCCATTGCCCGTGTTATTCATTTGGCTTTGTATAGAATGATTTAATTTTTACAATATTTAAAATCAGATCCATGAATACGGGGTAAATATCTCATAGTGTAAAAAAAAAAAAAAAAAAAAAAATTGGGTGAAACTAGATCAAAAATGTAGCAAAATGCCGCAGACCTCACTTTTCTATTACAACCCGTTGCTGATATACGATAAATCAAATACTTGTTTGAGGAAACCACGTTTTTTTCTATAAAAGCTGTAATATCTCCATTTTGTTTAAATATTTTTCCATTTTTGACCTCATTTTCGGATTTAGCATTAAATATCCTATAAGAACAGAGTACATGTAACTTTGAATTTTACAAACTTGTGACCTAAAGAACAGCTTATTTAGGGAGGTTCATCTTCACCTTATTTAGGGAAGTTACAATCTCTCGAACCAACGATGCCCTTAAAAGGTAGAAATGCCTTCCCCTGTAAAAACCGACTCTCCTGTCCATAAAATTCACCTCAAAAAGTAGTATTCTTCAACACAATCTGCATTCAGAAGCTAATGGCAAGATTTAGGTATATGTTCATTATCATTTAATTTTAAACATTACATTGAAGATCTAATAAAATAAAATCCTAAATAATAATAATAATAAATAAATAAATGTAATAACATAAGATCCTCTGATCTGATCTGGTGTCGCTTTATTGACAGCTTTCCTTTATTTTCTATTAAACAATAAGTTTTTTTCTTTGCTTTTTATTCCAATGAAGAGTTTATTATGTTTAAAATGCACATTTCCATTAAGAGATTGTCGTAATGTTTTATTTACCCAAGTAGCTGATTTGTATGCCAAATGAGAACACTATGTTGTTTCGGTTTCAAAAGTAAATTTCTCCATGGAATTGAAACAAAATCATTACGTTTAACATATCATTCGAAAGCTGATTAAATTTGCAAGTTTTTGTCAGATTTGACGTTTTAGAAAAACGGTGAGCGTTGAAGTAATATAAGACATTGTGACTTCCCCAAATAAGGTGAAGATCAAGCTGTCCTCTAGATACCAAGTTTGTAGAATTCATATATCAATCGAAACCAGATCAACCATATATAGGTTACAAGTGCTCTGCTCTTATAGGAAATTTAATTCTAAATCCAAAAATGTGGTCAAAAATGGAAAAATATTTAAACAAAGTGGAGATATTACAGGTTTTATAGAAAAAAAAAAACGTGGTTTCCTCAAAAATGTCTTTGAATTATCGTATATCTGCAACGGATTGGAATAGAAAGGTGAGGTCTGCGGCATTTTGCTAAATATTCGATCTAGTTTCATTTTTTTTTTTACACTAAGAGATACTCACCCTGTATATTTCTATCGCCCGTATTAACATTCTGAATGAAAAGAATCTATTAAAATAAATAATTTTGAATTTTAAAATAAAATGAATGGAGTTATGTTACTATTTCTATTTTGTATATTATATAGGTTTTTTTCAAAGTCATGGTGTGAATACTGGTTGGTTAGAGGCGAATGTAGGTCGTAGCAGTTTTTTTTTTTTTGGAAATTTTTCATATTGTTGGTGTTGCTCCGATCAAAATTTTGCCAAATGTTTGCTAATCAGAAATTTAATGGAAAATATTTTTTGTTCTATAACATTTGTCACTAAAACCTACCGTTTAAGAGCTATATTGCTTTGAATGAATAAATTTTTTTCTGTTGGTATTTTTTTGATTCGCACTAGCTCAGTTAGTGTAGCTCGTGTTGAAAATTTAATGATAGTTTCTATATCAGAAGCAGTATATATATATATAGATAAATCCATGATCTATTGTTTTTCCAGTCAGGTGAATTGTGTTATTTTTATTTTAGATTAAGTTTTTATTCCACTGATCCCTGTTGAACAAATCCGCTATTTAGGAATACGACTGGACAAACGTTTAACTTGGAATCCTCATACAAGACTAAAACGACAGGAAACTGCTCGTCCTTTTCGACTTCTTCAGCATTTACTTGACAGAAGTTCAAAACTCCCGATTTTCTACAAAAGACTTATTTATATGACAGTTATCTATTTGGACGTACGGAGTTGAGCTTTGGGGCTCAACTAAACTTTCTAATTCTTCTCATATCCAATCCTTACAATCAAAAATCCTCAATGCTCCTTACTTTGTCACCAATAAACTTATCCATAAAGATCTTTATGTTACATATTTTGCTGATTTATCCCAAACCAGATACCTATCCTTTCATAGTAAGCTCCATAACCACTGAAAACCACTAGTCTCCCAACTTACTTCCCACTTCATTCCCGATAATCCTCCGAGGCGTCTGAAAAGAAGATTTCTTACAGACCTTTCAGTGTAGAATTTATTGAAGTGCTACTAGTGAGTAGTTCTTCACAAGTTATTTACATGCCATTGTATTCACTTTCAACACATTACTTGTTGAATACATTTTATATAGTTGTAAAGTTCAATAAATTTATTAATAAAAAATAAAGTTTTTATTGTTATAGACATTAATACATACTACATCAGACATCAGCTTCAGTGAAAGGCAATATGTAACAGAGATAATTATATATCCATTCATAGCATATATACAAATTCACTCATACACAATTAATAATAATAAAAGATAAAACTAAATCTATTAATTATCACTTCTTTTTTTTTTCTTTTTTTTTAATTTATCGATATTTACAACTGTACAAAATACTATACCACAAGTCAATTTGTTGATAATGAATACAATGGCATGTAAATAACTTGTGAAGAACTACTCACTAGTAGCACTTTAATAAAATCTACACTAAAAGGTCTCTAGGCCATCTTCTTTTCAGACGCCTCGGAGGATTATCAGGGATGGAGGAGGAAGCAAGTTGGGAGACTAGTGGATTGGAGTGGTTATGGAGCTTGCTACGGAAGGATAGGTTTGGGCTAAATCAGCAACATATGGAACATTAAGGTCTTTATGGATAAGTTTATTGGTGACAAAGTAAGGAGCATTGAGGATATCACAATCACTAAACATAAAAGGCTACAACCATAGAAGATGTTTAGGACCAAAGAGAACATTATGTATTCAGTTTAGTGTTTTATATATTAGATTTATAATTTCATTACAAAAAAATTCCGCTTTGTTAATAGTAAAAATAAGCTCAGAGCATTATAAACACACCTTCCATAATGAAAGGAATATACTGCACGATTATAAATACATTTTTTTTTCATTTTCATTCTAGAATATAAAAACTGATATGTAAAATTAACAAATGTGAAAAATCTTTTTTTTTTTTATTTCGTTCGTTTAACGAACTATGCTCTAGCATTCTACTACAAAGCAAGCCTTGTCAAATGCTCGAAATCCGTAGAAATGACATTACTGATTTTTGTCTTCAAATTGACCAAATTAGACATTTTACCACAAGGCCTTCCGATACAACGGAACACGAACGAAAAAAAATAAAAATGCCATGTCATAATTGTTAGTCTAACATAGTGTCGACGTTATTAGTAATTTCTGAATTTAAACAATATTTTCAATGTTAGAGACACTCAAAGGCAGGAGATACAAACACAAATGTACATTCATCATTCATGTGCTTTGCGGGCTATCTACATATTTATGTAGTCCAGTCCATATCAATGTGCGGTATAGTGCAGTGTATGTGCCGTCCCACACAGAGCTCTCTCTCTCTCTCTCTCTCTCTCTCTCTCTCTCTCTCTCTCTCTCTCTCTCTCTCTCTCTCTCTCTCTCTCTCTCTCTCTCTCTCTCTCTCTCTCTCTCTCTTTCTCTCATGGTAAGCGAGGTAGAATAACCTAAAATATACATAATACCAAAACAATAAAATTCTAAATAATTTCAATTAATATCATAAATTCACATACAATGAATCGATTTGGAAACAATATTTTTTTAACGAAGTTTACTTCATTGAATTTTAATGGGCGGGGTACTCAAATATGTCTGTAGTTTGATATGAACTAACAACAAACGACGACTTATTTTTCGGTAGTCTCGCACTAGATAGCAGACCTCGACTTAGCGAGATGAAAGCGAAAAGAAGACATCCGGAGAGCTAGTTCAGTCATGGCCAGTCGGAGGGACTAATCTATTTAGCTTTAAGCAGGACAGGACTCTAAGATTTGCGTGCAAAAGAGAAGAAAGAAGTCGAGGATACTAAACGGTCTGTAAACTAGAGTGGAATAGTCGGACCGGGTGGAAATCTAATGCCACTGCCCCTAAACACTGAAGAGAAACTTCTACTTTCCCTATGAATCGATTTGGGCAGTCCTCTAACCCACATTTAGCTCTCGCAGTGTTGTAAGTTTAGTTTTCTGTCCAATAGTCAGCAAATTATATAGTTGTATCCATAATTAAATAAATTTTATATGAAGTGGCCGGACAAATTATCAACATGGAACATGTTTTTCCGGTGACCTACTTGGTAAAAAGCGATACGTTTTTGGAGAACGCAAAGTTTGATAGTTTGATATTAGAAGAATAGGAGCAGTTAAGAGCTCAACTCTCTTTCTAATAAAAAACTAATGAGTAAGCTTCTTTTGACTTTGTTTATTCAAATACGAAATACGCTCAATTTTCTAGAGTTGGTTTCGCGGAGAAATAGTATCCAACTTAAAACAGTATCCTTAAGGACGAAAACTACTTCTAAGTGGGGAAGGATAGTGGCCAAGGATGTCCGCCAAAAAATCGTCAGATCCTGGCAGATCTGTAAAAACATCATACTGTTTTTACAGCTTATGAATGTTGTAATCACATTTGCTTGATGAATTTTTTTTTCTAGTACTGTTGTATATTTCATTAAATAGAAAATAAGCTATAGTATCAAACTGCTAAAAACATACAATTTTCAACACTTTCCCCCCTAACCTGCCTAAACCCGACGCTAATTTGAGGAAAACTTTTTATCACATTTAGAGCTAAGGCTGGTGAACAATTCCTAGGAGTCAGGTCTTTTTATTTTTGGTTCGATTTCGAGATTCGAATACTAATTTCCCTGTACCATGATAGACATATTAGTTTTAATACAGACATTTTATTCACATGGCAGTTATCAGAGCTATTTGGACATATGGAGTTGAGATTTGGGGCTCAACTAAACCATCTAATTCTTACCGTACCCAATCCGAAATCCTTCTAAAAATCCTCAATGCTCCTTCCTTTGTAACAAATAAACTTATCCAAAAAGATCTCAAATGTCCCATATGTTGCTGATTTAGCACACACCAGATACCTATCCTTCCATAGTAACTCCAATCCACTAGTCTCCCAACTTACTTCCCTCTCCATTCCCGATAATCCTCATAGGCGTCTGAAAAGAAGATGGCCTAGATATTTTTTAGTGTAGATTTTATTGAAGCGCTACTAGTGAGAGTTCTTCACAAGTTATTTACATGCCATTGTATTAACACATTTACTTGATGTATACATTTTCTACAGTTGTACATTTCAATAAATTTATATTTTTAAAAAATATAATGAACAAACATATAATTTTAAACAATAAAAACGTTTATAAATAAAAAACTTTTTTTATTTTCCATATCCATATTTACTTATCAAGTCCATTTTTGTTTAAGTTTGTTAATCCAAAGTAAACAAATTATCAAATAAAAAAAACATGCTAGATAAAAAACAAAAGTTTATTGTTGTACAGGAAATAGTATATAATAAAATAATTAATATTTAAATTATGCGCTAGATTTAATCATATTCAGTAACTGAAATCCCTTAGCAGATAACCCCTTCTTCATCTCAATCCCTTGATAATCCTCTGAGGTGACTGAAAGGGAATTGGTAATAAGTCCACCACAGTGGAGTTCTTCAGCGCGCAGGTTCATCTCAGAACAATTTCTTGCCAAATTAATTCACACAGCCGCCGCTCTTATTACATTCGTTACCGTCTTAATAGGATTGATTAATAATTGGCAACTTGTATTTTAATTTTTATTCCAATGATAACATTTATATTTAGTTCTAGTTATATCGTCCAGATGTACCCTGAAAATAAAATAACAAAAATGAAACTAAATTTGATAAGGGGAAAACGTTTGTGGGTCAAAAAATCCCAACTTTTTTTACTTTTTTCTGATTTTTCAATCTCCTAAAGACATCCCTTAAGCTGAATTTGATTTAGGCGTTTATCCACAATCGATTGTCAAACTTCGATGAATTTTGCACAATTTCAAAAAACGTTGGTGTGAGTCCATAACACAGAAATGGCTAATCCAATCAAAACATGTTGTATACTTAAAGTATTATTTCATTACATTGTGTGCAAGATAGGATTTTTAAAGTAAATTTGCCCAATCCCTCTCAGAGATATGTCAAACAATCAAAAATTGGAGGTTAATTTTGGATGAACTGTGTAAAAATTGCAAAAAAATCGAGAATAGTACAGGAAAATTAGCTTCAAACGTTAAATCTTATTGCTGCAAATAGTTCACCACATTTAGCTTTTAAGTTATTGTTTCTATAAAAGCGTGTGTTTATAGTTTTTGAAACAATATTTTTTTTAATATAAATTTAATTTATATCCTTGTATTTTTTTCCAGCCTATATATTGTATAGTTTTTGAGATTCTTTATTTATTTTTTCTAATGTTTTGATTAAATTATCTGTTCCTAAGCAGATATTTTGTTCTCCCAAAAACTGTTCGATTCCAGACGAACATTATCCCCCCCTTGCCTCGCTGATGGACTCCAGCAATATGTGAGAAAACCTATTCCCTGGAGAACTGGAGAACTGGAGAAGATCCCCCAGACCTTATTGGCTATTCTTAGAACGTTATAAACTATCGGAGCGCCTATTTCCTCCCTGGAATATTGGATCAGCCTTCTACTTGTTCTAAGACTGTGTCTTCGAGGGATAACGTTGTTACTCTGGCCTGGAGGATTCTCTATATTTGATTTTTTTTATATGTCTCTGATATATGGAGCTCTTACTTTACAGTTAGCCATTTTTCTGATATAATAATTTAAAATAATATTCTTTTTTTATTGGTTTGTTAGGAAATAGCCCGCACTTCACTAATGTCTCTGCCCCTTGGGGTCTTGTATGCATTGTTTTATGACTTATGAGAGGGCACCCCAGATTATCCCAGTTTATATCAAGGATCAAAGCAAGGATACATGGATAGCTATATATTTACATATGTAACTACAATTATTTTTCGGTTAAAGCTAAAATAGGTTTATGATAACTGAAGTAGGTAACGTAGTTCTTACTGCTGAGGTTGATATTACCTGCAAACATCAAGTCTATACAAGAACCACTCTCTACCGGTTGTACTGGAATTTTTGTTATTAATGAGTAAAGACCGGATTTTCGTGCAATTGCATCTTTTTTTTTGCAAACTCCATATTCATTAAAACTTGGATAGAAATTCGAATCATGAAAACTACGTTATTTCTATACTAGTTTTATATTGCATGAAATTGCACGTTTTGACGTTAATGCACGAAATTGCACGTTTTGACGTTAATGCACGAAATTGCACGTTTTGACGTTAATGCACGAAATTGCACGTTTTAAGGTTTTCCTGCATGAAATTGAACGTTTTAAGGTTTTATTTTTGAATTTGTCTGTTAAAAAAAAAATCAGTCAACAAAGCGGATAAAATATAAATAAACACTATACGTTTTATAAAACAAGTGGAATAAAACAAACCATTTTTTTAAAACCGGTTTTAATATTTTTTCGTAGGAGTTTTCAATACTCGAGTCCCCCATTTTCTGGTAATTTTTATGTTTTTGAACATCCCACCCCTCCCTATATCCGGTAGCCGTGTTTGTATTTCTCAGTACTTTATTTTAATTTCTTCTGCCACTATCAAGTTGTGCAATTCTATATAAAACATGCCCAAAGGGAAATGTAGTGTTTGTTTCAAATTAAAGGGATGGATACAGCCGTAACCAGAACTAAAAACTGATGGAAAAATCATTTTTTGTGAATCTTGCTGCAAAAACGTAGTAGGTGTTGATAGGAAATCGCCAGTAGACGCCCACTGCCAAACAAGTAAGTTTTAGACTTAAATGGCATTTCCTGAATCCCAATCTAGAAAATATAATTTAATGAACTACCTACGTTTAATTTTAATTTTTCCTAAACAGTTAAATTGCCCAATTTATGCTGACCTTTAAATCATTTATCTTGTTCTGTGTACCTACATTTTTTTTATTTTATTGTACAGGCAATCATAAACAGGCGGTTGAGGCCGCTATGAAAAGAAAAAACGTAACTCAACTTTTGATAACAGAAAGCTGTAATGGCGCCAATAATAAATAAGAAGAATTCTTTTAATGAGGACTTGTGTATGGCATTAGTCTCTTCCAATATTCCGCTATTCAAGCTGTGATGTCCGCAATTTACAAACTTTTTAGAAAAATATACCGGACAGAAAATACCTGACGAGAGCACACTAAGAAAAAATTATCTAAATGTCTGCTATTAACAGACTTTAATGAAAATTAAAAATGAAATTTCCAATAATTTTATTTATATTTCAGTCGATGAAACGACTGATTCGAGAGGGAAATATATTTGTGCATTAGATATTTTGTACCCAGAATTGAGCCTACCCCTCACTTAATTTCTTGTAAAGAATTGGAAAAAACTAATTTTGAGACGGTGTCGTGGTTTGTTAACGATAGTTTGTTAAATTTTTTCGGCCCCAACGGGTATCAAGATAAGGTTTTACTTTTAGTAACCGATGCAGCTCCTTATATACTCAAAACTGGGAACGCTCTTAAAGTGTTTTAGCCAAACATGGTTCACACAACATGTGTGGCGCATGTTCTTAATAGAGTTGCCGAAAAAATAATAAATTAATAACTTGTGGTAAAAAAATCTTCTTGGAAGCCCCTCAGCGAGTGGCTTTATATAGGAATGTAATGAATTGCTCCTTGTCCCCAGAAGCAGTTCTTACCAGGTGGGGAACCTGGATAGTCGCAGCCCTTTTTTATTCCGAAAATTTGGATAGGTATGCAGAGCTAATAGAACATTTGGAAGAAGATGCTCTTGTTATCACCAAATTAAAAAACATTGTAAAAAACAATTCAGTTAAGTCCGCATTGGCATTCATAAGGTCCCATTTTGGCCCAATACCCGTTGCAATAAAGAGTTTAGAGGCCAAAAATCTATCGTTAGATGAACAAATTAGTATCGTACGAAGTGTTGAAGAGACACTCAAAATTGTAAATAACATCAAAGGGAAATTAATTTATGAAAAATTTCAAACTGTATTTGAAAAAAATCTTGGATTTAAAATTTTACAAACATTTAACGACGTTTTAAATGACAAACGTTCAAATGTAGATGTGGCACCAAACATTTTAAGTTCCTATAAAAAATGCCCACTCACCAGTATTGGTGTAGAAAGAGCTTTTTCTCTTTTAAAACATATCCTCGATGACAGGAGGTATAATTTGACAGAAAAAAAATTTAGAAATGTATAGTGTAGTAAATTTTAACGAAAAAAATTGATTTCTTTATTTTGCTTATGTCTTATTGAATTGTTTATATCGTCTAAATAATTGATTCTTGTCCTAGAAAATGTTCCTGCTGTTTTCGTATTTTATAATTTAAAAGATAGATTTAAAATATATTCTTTCAATACATAATATTATGTATCTACTTGATGGTAATAAGTAGAATTTTGTATTATGTTTTGTTTTACTATGGCATATAATGTTGCTAAGAGTGTTTTTTATTTAAATATTTTAATACAAAATATAGTTTAAATAAAGGAAAATTATTAATTTCATTATATTCAATATTTTACTTTATTTTATGTCTACTAATAAAAAATAAAAACCAAAATCTTTTTATTTAGTACACCTTTTTACACGTTCTGATTTTTTTTATTGCACGTTTTGAAGTTTTTGTTGCACGTTTCAATGTTTTATACTGCACGAAAATCCGGTCTTTATTAATGAGCCACACTAGAATAATTTAAATATTAATTCACATTAGATTCTAGTGTGGCCTTGAAGTGGGAAAGTGGGCATCGCCGCAATTTTGAGGATATCGAGATTTGCAATTACTATAACTTTTGACTCGGAGAAGCTACGATGATTGCTCGTGTTTCAATCGTCAGCTGTCGTCAAAATCGATTGTATATGAAACATCAGTTTAAAGTAATGACAGTGAATATAATAAGGTGTTACAATAAAAATATATTATAAAAAATATATAAAGTCGGCCTATACGCGTCGAAAAGCCAAAACCAAATACAGAGATCGTATACGGTTGGAAAGGGCTTCTCAAGAGCAATCGAATGGCAATAATAAAACACGATATGACCGAGTCAAGCAGTGCCGGGAACGTAAAAGTTCCTGATCGGCATTGTTTTATACTTATTACCGCCATTAATGCACAAAGCTTGGCCGCGCACTCAGAAGACATCTCTACCGAAACAATCGTCAACCGATCTGATTATTTGGAAATCAGCAAAACTTGGATGGAAAATTCCATGCCAGTGAATGTGCCTAACTTTGATCTGAGATCATATTGTAATACCGCTAAGAACAGAAAAATTGCAACTACATCATCGGTTGTGGTTTCATCATCATCAAGTCGCCAAATATCGCAGTTTCAATAGCTTAAATGATTGTAATAGAGTTAACATTGACATTTCGGAAATTTATTTAGAAATGAAAGATGCAAAACCTGATGATGTCGGTCTAGTAAACGTGAAGGCCAATAGCATTTTCAAATTCGTACTCGCGGGTGTGTGTATCCTCCCGGGCAAAGCGTTAGCAGAAATTAAACTATTTATGTTACAGTCGTTTAAATATTCCAAAAACATCGCTAAAATTCTAACCAATTACGAGCCTGATCTTACTACACCAGTTATGATAGTTGGAGACTTTAATGTTGATGTCTCACAAAACCGCTCATTGCCCGACTTCATGCTCAGCTAGTTTATATTGAAACTTCTCCAACAACGTTAGGTAATACCTGCATTGATTTAACGTTTACCAGAAATCTCGATGTATCTTATATGCCATTTGTGTCGTACTTAAACATAGACCTATAATTAATAAAGTTATATTGTAACACAATAATTATTAGTTTCCTTGCTTTTATACTAATTACATAAATAAAATATTTTATTAAAAAAATATAACCGGTTACATAAAGGTACTACGTTCAACATACGGCCGTGTCCATGACACAGCCACATCCCCTCTGTTAGAGCACCGTAAGGGTAACAGAAATTGCACCCTTCAACAGCTGTTTCTCCCTTTCGTACCAACTCTGGAACGCTGGTTTTTAAAGTTAAAGGTTAACTTGACAAATAATTAGTCAATATAAAAAAAATATTGAATGCCTCTTTTTTTTTTTTTTTTTTTAAAACAATTATTTATTAACAAATATTTATAACAAAATTAATTCAATTTCTCTCAATTTCACTCACAATTTGTGTTTGTATAATTTAAAAAAGAATATATATATATATATATATATCTGTAGTGGAAAGAAAGAAAACTAATAAAATAAACAGAGCTCTGATTTAGTAAAACAAAAAAAATTAACTAGTATGTTCATATTTAAACGAATATTTATCTTTACGAAAAAATCATCAAAAAAAATAGAATAACATTTGACTTATAAATTCCCTGTGAAAAAAAGAAAATGTCCTTCTTTTGGTTCTATTGATTTTTTTTCCTTTTACTGAATTTGATTTTTTCGTCTTGGCCGGCGGCACACGAACTGCTTGACTATGGTTGTGGTCCAGGAGTCCCAGACGAAACAAAAAGTCCTGATTTGAAATAAAAGAACAAAAAAAAAACAATATAGGAGCTATACGGCCTCCGATTGTCGATAACCGAAAGTTTCGGAATTTAATCGTAATAGTTACGATTAATGATACAGGTTAAATGATAAATGTTCTGGCACGGGACACACATGACGCTCACTGGTCAACAACAGCCCAACTACTGAGGCCTGATACGATATCTAACACATGATTATGATTATGACAACAAACCGCTGTTATAAACATTTAATATAACCTATAACAATATTCGGTTATTAACATTTTTTAAATAAAGTATTTTTCTAAAACATATGAAATTTAGAGAGAACGTTTTAGACTGATTAAATTTAAACAAATTATCAGGAATTGTTTTTAAACATAAAATGAACGGCTTCTTTGAATGAAACGGCTTTTTTTCTTTGAATAATTGGATTTTTCCGTTCTTATTGGAAACAAATTTTAAATGGGACTTTTGGAAATGTTTATCTGGTCGTTTAAACGAAAATCCTGATTGGTTTTGAACTATTGTATTATTTCTAATGATTCATAAATTTCTAATTTTAGGCTATTTTCAACTTGATATATCAGAACAATATACATCAAGTTGATAATAGAACAGAAGATGAATGTTTAACATACGAAACTAGTTTTCCTAATGAAATGATTCCAATAGAAGTGGCAATTAATTCATCAATCCTAATTGTATTGATCCTTCTATACCATCACGGTGAGTACCTCAAGTGATAAAAAAAAATTGCTGCTTTTTTAGTTCTGTAAAAACTAATTCAAAGTTAAATCAAAACTTCTTGGTTTCATTTTATGAGATTGATAAATAATTGTATTTAAAAAAAAAAAAATTCTTATTATTGGCTAAGAACGAACATGACTATCCTAAACCAATCTATTGGTAGGCTCATAGCTGGGGAAAGCGAGCGGAGCAAACCAACTGAAGAATACCGTTAAAGAAATTTCGTGATCTCAGAGCCAGTTCGGCTCATTAGTCATTATTTTTTTAACTTTGCCATCCTTATAGTTTTTGTTTCTTCCTCTACAAGAAACAGACCGGAGATAATATTTAAAAAGTGCGATATAGAAAAACAAAAATTTTCCTAATTTATAGTCGAATAGTTCCATAAATTATATTTAAGTTTGTTAAAAGTGAGGATGCTGTCTGATGAATACTGAATAGCCGACGTTTCTGGCCGGTTTGAAAGCTTTCTTCGTGGCTACAAGAATGAGATAAGTTTTTTTTTATAATGATTTTCCACAATGCAGTGGACTTTTCATAACTTAAGTTTTAAATAGCATCCCCGAAACTGTCCGTCGTTACAGACTACTTCAACATTTACTAGACAAACGTTCAAAGCTCCCAATTAATTACAAAAGACTCATTTACACGACTGTGATTAGACCTATTTGGACGTACGCAGTTTAGCTTTGGGGCTCCACTAAACCATCCAATTGATCCCTTATCCAATCCTTACAATCCAAAATCCTTCGAAAAATCCTAAATGCCTCTAACTTTGTCACCAACAAACTCATCCATAAAGACCTTAATGTTACATATGTTGCTGATTTAGCCCAAACCAGATACCTATCCTTTCATAGTAAGCTTCATAACCACTCAAATTCATTTGTTTCTCAACTTGCTTCCCACTCCATTCCCGATAATCCTCCGAGGCGTCTGAAAAGAAGATGGCCTTGAGACCTTTTAGTGTAGGTTTTTATTGAAGTGCTACTGATGAGTAGTTCTGTTCAAGTTTTGACATGTTATTGTAATCGTTATCAGTTCATTTACTTGATGTATATATTTTTACCGTTGTAAGTTTCAATAAATTGATATAGAAAAAAAAAAAAGAAAAAGAAAATAGCATTCCTCCACATTTTTCTGCCTAAGGTCCATTCCTTGCCTTCTTTAATCTCTCAAGATGGTTTCTCTTTTCCAGATCCATGATCAAACATCTGTTCAACAGCAAGTAGTGCTACTTCATTGAAGAATACAGAAGTGAAGAATGTAGTCGGTGAAGGTTATTTTTGGGGATTAATTTCATTCTGGGAAAATGTAAACATAAAAAAAATACATATAGTTTAAAAAAAACAACAACTAGAAAAACACGCTTTTATGGCAAACCTAATCAAAAACCTAAGTGTGTTGAACAATTTGCAGCAGTCAGACCTTTTAATTTTTTGTGTTCAAGGTTCGAAGCTAATTTCCCTTCAGCTAATTTGTTTGCATTTTTAACACAGTTTATCAAAAACCAATCAACAAAAGTTTTGTTATTTTGACAAATCTCAGAGCAGGGATGAGAAAATTTTTACTTTAAAAATCTAATCTTGCACAAAATGTAATGATCTACAAGTTTCAGTATATAACATTTTTTTTTTTTATTATTAGACATTTCTGCGTTGGAGACTTTTAAACATAAGCAAAACGCCTAAATAAAATTCAGCTTAAGGGATGTTTTTGGACGCACAATTTAATAAACTTTAATTTTGTAAATAAAACATTTTTCGATTGAAAGCATTTCTTAATATTTTTTTTTTCCAAAATTTAAATTTTTTTTTAAAAAGTTGTTTTTTTCCTTGCCCCCAAATATTTTCCCCTTATCAAATTTAGTTTAATTTTGTATATTTTATTCTCAGGACCCACCTAGAACATATAAAAAAGTAAAACCTTCTATTTCACCTTTTGCAAGGCAGACCCTTATTTTTGGTATAATTTAACTAGACTAAGTGAGAACATTAGAACAAAGTTGTGCAATTATTGTATTGTCATTGCTGTATTGAAGCATGTGCAAATTTTAAAGTTAATCACATTGCTGGAAGTTAGTGAAAATTACGATGAAATATTCCGTTACATACAGGTGAAGCTAATAAAAACGTGTTAAAACAAATAAACAAATTAAATATAACGAAAACAGTAAATCTATATTAAATTATAGTTCATGGTACGATATAAAATTGATATTAAAATAAAAACATGTTAGAAAGAAACTGAGTGTGGGAGTACTTTCGATTTCATAGGCTGAAGGAGCATAATGGAGGATCGGCTACGGTATATTATTACAGATCAGACGTACAGAATTGATTATAGAAGAAAGTAAAAAGGAAAAGATGAAAGGTAAAGAAAAAAAAAAAAAAAAAGAGAAAAAAAAAAGGTAAATAAAAGAGAGATGGGTGGGGAGTTGGAGTGAGAGTTAAGATCTCTTCTCGCTCTGGGATCTTTGCTTCGTCTTCTTTACTTTCTCTACTTTTTATTAAATATTTTTTTATATATTTTATTATCTAGTTAGCAGTGAATACTAGATATTCCTTAAGGTTGCCTGCGTAATGTATCTGAATAATATGATAATTCAGAAGAGCGTACTCTCGAGCGGTTACTCTGGTCAAAAAAAAAATGTTTTTTCTTTTACAGAAATAAAATATGCTTCTTACAATATATTTTTGTGCTGATTTCAGATATGGTGTCAGAATTTTTCCATCATCATCTCAAGCTATGCCGAGTATATTCAATCTTATGAGTCCAAAACATGCATGAGTTACTCACGATGGTATCGAAGGATTTACACAAGTATGATTTATGTATTACTTCCAGTTATATTTGGAATTTTCTTATTCGAAAATTAGTTTAAACTTGGAACAAGTTTTACCCGTGACCCAGTTGGTCAAAAGTATGTTTTTGGGGAAGGCGAGAATGTTACGCGTAGTTTGATATTAGGAGAATAGGAGTAGTTAGGAGCTTAACTCTCGTAATATTAAATACACTAGCTCAATAATGAGTGAGCTCTTTTAACTCAGTTTCTCCTAATACGAAATAAATAATTTTTTCCTGGATTTGACCGATCTTGTTCGATCCCTATCGGCTGTTTTGTATAAAAAATTTCTCTCCTTTTGAAATAAACAATACAATGATACAGGTAAGCGGAAAATACTAAGAACATAACGGCAAAGACATTCAGAAGGATTAAGCTATTTAATTATAAAATTTATCTCATACAGACAAATGAATCACAGGTTAGCGAGAAAAAAAATATCAAACGTATCTTTGATTTCCAATTTCGCTAAGTGAATTTTAGCACTTTCTATGATATTAAATACAAAATGTGCTTTGATGTACATGTATAATTACGAGGTGTGATCAAAAAGTTCCAGGACTGAATTTTTACACATTTATTCATACAACATACAGGTTATTCAAATTTGTCTCCTTCGAAGTACTCCCCTTGGGAAGCTACACACTTTTCCCACCGGTGATTCCACTGATCAAAGGCCCCAGAAAACTCTTCTTTTGTAAAGGTATTTAGCTGCTCCGTTGTTTTTTCTTTAATTTTGTCAACTGTTTGTAATCTTCGGGAAAAGAAAAAAGTCGCCTGGAGCCAGGTCAGGTGAGTAGGGGGGCTGAGGAATGACAGTCATTGCGTTTTTTACACAAAAAGGCCATCTTTAAACACCTTGAACCACTGATGGCAGCATGATCGGCTTAGACATTCTTCACCAAAAGCCTCTTGTAACATCAAAAATGTTTCAGAAAACGTTTTGTTAAGTTTTACACAAACACGTTGCTCTTCTTTCACATTCATTTTCATAAAATAGCCAAACTCTATAAAACTAACCTCAAACAAACTGTGCTAATGTTACTTTCAATGATGTTATGATTGATCAGCAAACACAGCTGTGTTCCTGTTGAGTCAGGCAATACAATGCTGCCAACCGCATCGCTGTGAGACATTGCATTCCCATAGTATATAAAAAGTCCTGGAACTTTTTGATCACACCTGGTATTTTTTAGGCTAACATCACAAAAATGATTCGTTAAACATTAGTTTTAACATTAAACGCGGAATTTCATTTTAAAAAGAAACCTAAATCCAATAAAATGCAGATAACGGAATTGGCAACTTCGCCGACGATATGACTGTCGTTGACGGTTACTAGACCAACCCCTAAAATATATTTCATGTTATTCTTTCTTTAACCGAAGGGGTCAAACACAAACATCTCATCTCCTAATAGTAATTTATTTGCCAAAAACAAAAGATTCAATAAAATAATTAAATAAATATCTTTAAAGAATCTTATTGTTTGATTACACTGAAGATTGGAATGCAGCTAAACTATACCGACAAAAGATGGGCAGATAGACCATACATCATAGACCAGATCTATGACAGATAGAAAGATAGATGGATAGATAGATTTGGGTCAGCTGTGATTGGGCTGACATTTCTTCAAGGTCCGATCTGTTTCAGTGTGTCAATGTGCTTCAGCTTCATCTTCTTCAGGGTTCACGAGTTGATCAGTTTGTTTGTTTTGAATTCACTTCTTGTTCTTGGAAAACTTTCTCCTCGAGGTTCTTCTGGATCGGCCGCTAATCGTTTCTTATAGTTCGGCCACGTGTGGCTTATTGACCCAATAAATCTTAATCCAGGTGGTCCAGAAGTTGCATATTTTTGTGTATATAATAGGGCGTTTAAAAAAAAAAATGACCGTTTTATGAAATTCCAGAGTTCAAAAGTCTGTAAATATCTTAATGCTATTTATTATTTACCAATACTTAATAATCCATTTAGAGCATTCTCTGAGCTTGTTTACTCACACTGGACTTCTTAAAAAAAAAAACCTCAGCTCAGTTATTTATTTAAAAGAAGAAACATGACAGTGTCCTACTAAATTCTCGTAATTTTAAGACATTACTGGAAAAATAATTCACAGCCGCTAAAGTAATTCGTGAAATTATTAAATTTGAATGGGAAGGTGCCCTTGAAGAAGGCATGGCGTGGCGTTGGTTTAAAAAAAATTAGAAGTGGAGATACGACGTTGGAAAGGAAGAAGGGCTCCGGGCGGCCATTACTGTTAGGTTTACATTTAATAATTTTTCTAAAAATTCGTTAAAAATGGGCCGAGAAAGAGCTCAAATATCCAGACAGAAACATTAACAAAGATTAGCATACACGATATCATGAATATATAGTTCAACAATAGTTTAAAAAATTTCAAGCAAAAGAATTTGAGGTCTGAATGCAATTAGTTTGATATGAAAGGATAGGTATCTGGTTTGAGCTAAGTCAAAACCGTAAGGTATATTAAAATCTTCGTGGATACCTTTGTTAGTGACAAAGTAAGCAGCATTTAGGATTATTCTAAGGTTTTTGGATACTAAGGATTGGATATCCAATTCATATCGAATCCAATCCTTAATATATAAAACCCTTCGAAAAATCCTAAATGCCCCTTATTCGTCACAAACAAACTTATCCAAAAAGATCTTAATATACCTTACGTTTCTGACTTAGCTCAAACCAGATAAATATCCTTTCATAGCAAACTCCACAACCATTCAAATCCATTAGTATCACAACTTGCTTCTCATTCCATTAATGATAACCCTCCGAGGCGCCTGAAAAGAAGATGGCCTCGGGACCTTCTAATATAGTACTTCATTATATAGAACCTTTATAAGTGCTACCAATGGCTAATTGCTTTATAGACAAGTGACGAGTTAGTTTTATCATTATCATCACATTCACTTGATGTATTATATTTTATATTATATATACAATTACAAATTTTAATAAATAATTAAAATATATATATTGGATACGAGATGAATTGGTTAGCTTAGTAGCGCCCCAAAGCTCAACTCCGTACGTCCAAGTAGGTCTAATCACCGTCATGTATATGAGTCTTTTTGTGGTAAATTTGGAGCTTTGAACGTTTGTCTAGTAAATGTTGAATTAGTCTGTAACGACGGGCATTTTTTTTGTCGTTTCAGTCTTCTATGTGGATTCCAAGTAAGACGTTTGTCCAAGTGGAGTCCAAGGTAGCGGATCTGTTCAACAGGGATCAGTGGGACATCATTAAAGGATACTGTAGGACAGGAAGTCGTAGGTTTACGACAAAGGGTATGTTTGGTGATATTTGTTTGGGTTTATATTGAATCTCCATTTTTGATGTTTATATAAATTAATAAATGGCCAACTGGTGAGCGATTAGTCGGAGAAATGCGCAGGTTAGTTGGCCCATCTCTATCATTGGTAATTGTTCGGATCGGCGACACCAACCCCTGTACGCGCCGAGAATACCTTTTATCGATTCTAACCTTGTTCTGAATTATTTCGATGTTCTAGTCGCTGCTTTTAGAGGGGAAAGGTTATTTTCCTACATTTACTGAGAAACTCTAAATCCCTGTTCAAAGTAATATTAACTTCTGTTTACCTTCTAATATTAAAATGAGAAATAAGGAACTGATGAAGTGGAAATAAGAAAATATCGAAATATAAGACACTAAATCAATTTTGAAATAATATTAATTCAATCAACAATTAATATACTACTGAACCACCATTAAAGTTAATTCCTGATGAACTTTCTGTCAGAGAAGTAAAAATAACAAATTATAAATATAAAAAAGACAGAATCCTTAAGTATTTATTTGTCATAACTCCTATTTATTTAGGTACATGTTTCGGAGACAATGTTTCATCATCAGGCTTCTAATTTTTTTTTTTTAAAAAGACATTAATCTATAACATTATACCACTAGTTCTACAATTATATAGTAATGTGTCATTTACCTCTTAATCTGTGATTATTTTCACATTGTCAATTCTCCATGTTATAAGCCATTATATAATATAAGACAGAATCCTAGTTAAAAGTGATGATGTTAATTTCTGCAATATTTTCTCAAGGGAAGTGGAAATAAGAAAACATGAAACCTGTGATGCACTTTCTCACATTTATTTATAAACTGATATGTTTTATTGAATTAATTATACAATCTGTCTCACTTTAGGACAAAAAGTAATATGGATGACAAAGAATCCATTCACAAAATATGTATACTGAATTTTATCACTGAAATTGAAACAACAAATAAAAATATATAAAACACCAAATCCATGTACAAATAAATCTTCTTAAGTTTTGTAACACTTTTACACATTAGATAAGAGGGAAAAAGAAAACATGAATTGATAAAACACTTAATCCTTTATGAAATTCATTTTGTTAACTTCTGTTTCACTTATTTAGATTTAAGAAGACTAAATATCAATATAACAAACTAAAGAACACAATCCAAGTTGAAACTGTAGAAGTGATTGTTTACATGTGAGGTTATAGGAAAGAGCTATCGATAAATGTAAACATGAAGTGAAGCGTAAGGATCGAACTGGTCGGTGTAGCGCGGGTCAGGCCAAATTGGTGGTGTCGCCGATCCGAACAATTACCCTATCATTTAAGTCATTAAATTAAATTACTCATTTTCAATTATATATTGATAAAACAATATTGATCAGAAAATAAAAATAAAAAAATGTTAGAGAATTCATGATTTAATTGAATTTGTCTCTTTGAATTGAATATTCCAAACTGTATATTATTGGATTTATTTTCTCTTTGAATATTCATTGAGGTCGCCATAATATTTAGAGTTGATTATTAATTTTATTCTCTTTTTGTGACTTGAATTAAATCATTTCGTTCTGTTCTAAACTCATTTAATTCAAACGTATATATTAAATTAAAGTAAAATTTAATGCTTTATAACATTTTTCTCATAAACAATTGTCGAAGGTACTAGAAGCAAATTTTTGACAAGAAGTGAGATAAAAATTATTTTTTGGGGAAAATTATCGATTTTCAATAGCGAATATCTCGGAAACCGTTAGAAGTTCGACAAATATATACATAAACAATTTTAAAGGAAATTTAATTAGCTTTAATGTTTATTTGGAACATATTTTTCTAGAGTCAACCGTTTTCTAGATATAATCAAAAAACCCAAAAATTTGAACTTATCCCCTCTCTCCCCGTTAGCTGACCCCCCAGGGGCGGGGACTTTTAGTATGTTTACCTTCTAACTATTCCTAACGAAGCTGTGAAGTCAAAAATAATCGCAAATTTCATGGACTGTACAATGTGTTTATTGACTGGACTATTTATTTTAACTAGACCGATGTGGCAAAAGCGATGCCTGTGTATATGATAAGCGATTTGAGTCCAATAAATAGCATGTATTAACGATAAAAGATAAAATAATCTCATTATCTACTTTATCTAGACATTTTTTAGAACATTATATGTTTTTTTTATTTAAATGACTAGCGTTCTAGGTCCAGTTTTTTATATCCTGTATGCATAAACTGCATACTATAACGAATGAAGTCAAAAATAATCGCATATTTGAGGCACTCTACAATATTGTTATTGACTGGGCTAGTACCTACTAATATAGTGAATATACTAATATTTTACTGTATACTGTCTGTATTTACTTCTTATTTTGTTATCTTATAGTCTCTCTGTTGTTCATTTTTCTTTTATATTTTTGTTTCATTTTCCTATTCTGTATCCATGTGTCCCGCGCCTTTTCTCCCTTATCCTACCCAGCTGTTCTTACCATTTCATTTCAGTCATTGTCCTTCTCCTCACAAGTGTGGTTCGGTGGGTAAGTGTTCTTTGATATTCTTTTCCTTTTCCTTTTATCTTTCCACTTTTATTTTCCTTCACCTTCATTGTTTTTATCCGTTTCTTTTCTTTTATCACTTTCTACATTATTTCCCTCGTTCTTTCCTTTTTCCATATTTTTTTTTTTATTATTTTATTTATTATTCTATTTATTTTTTTTTTATTATTTTTTTTTTCATTATTTTATTTATTTGTTTATTACTTTATTTATTTATTTATTTATTTATTATATATATATATATATATATATATATATATATATATATATATATATATATATATATATGTGTGTGTGTGTATATTTTTTTTTTTTTTTTTTTTTATTTATTTATTTTTATTTTTTTTTCCTTTTTCATTCCTGTCTTGTCCTTATTCTTACCTTGCTGCTTTGTATTCTTTGTTATTTATGTATCTGATCTTTTCTATGCGGTTTTGTATATTGTTTTTTTATCTATGCCATTCTGTATTCCGTTTGTCATCTGTTTATCGGTCTGTTATTTTTGTCACATCTGATTTTTTGTCACTTCTGGTATTTTGTTCATTATAGCCCTGAAGAAGACCTGCAACGCAGGTCGAAACGTTGGCACGTATCAAAGAATTCTTCTTTGACGTGGTGTTACTCTCAACCAGCTCTATTTCATGGTTCTCTAAGTTAATTTAAGAATGTCTGTCCACATACTTTTTGTGTTAAATACATACTTAAAGTACGATGTTATAATGCTACGTATCCCGGCTGTGCTATAAGGCTGTTAACACCAGTCATGTTCTAATAGAGCTCTACAATTATATTTAAGGTAATTAGAATGAATGAATTAATATTTTGTATTGCTGTATAAATACAATTTTAGAGCAAAGAGTCGTGAGCTGTTATACAATTAAAATTATTTAAACAAAAATAAAAAAAATAAAAAAATTATTACCAAACTAAACGAGAGATATTTACTTAAAATTTGATCTAACTATATACATGATAAATTAATACAAAAAATGGCCAACTACTAATAAGTTAAAGTAAAATATTTCTTAACCCTTTAACAGGCAATGTATCCTGGAGGATACACCTATTTGATGCCTTTTGCTCAATAAATCTTCTAATATCCTTTATTCAACCTTGAATTTCATTATTAGAATACATGAGTGGGGTTGGCGTGGCTATTGCTATTCAAAGGGAAAAAAGGAAGAAATGTATTCAAAAATTTCCGGCCTGGCCGTTAAAGGGTTAATTTTAGGCAATATTTCATATAAAAAAATAAATTATTTAAATGTTTTTCATTATCTATTATCAGCCATGAACATAACAGGAAGTCATCATTTTCTGTGGAATGAATGCTTTTAAGATACCTTTTCCTGTATATTTCAAAAACGGAACAGTACATTATTAAATGGTGAAGAGAATTTGGTCCCGAGTTACCTACACATGGGCAGGGATTTTTTGTGTTGTAGCTTCTTCTATTGAAATATATTCTGGAGATCTTGGAGCTAGCTTAACGGAGTTTAAGTAATTAGAAACATTTTATCTGAAAGGTGATACGAATGTAAAAATATAAAAATTTCAATGTGATTCCTGCATTCCTGATCAATGGGGATCGACGGTTCTCGAGGCTTAGAAAGTAAAAACTGAAGCTGGCCATTGTTGGGACTTATTTTCACCTGAGCATTGCATCACGGGATCAGAATCACCTTTCCCATGCCTCATCGGCCCACGGGCGTTGCCGAGTCACTCAATGAGTCATAAGATATCCTCCTCTGAGTCAGTACTTTCGCTCGATGTCACTCGTTCCAGAATCGCATGCAACTGGGACGGGTGATGGACTGCTTTGAATGCTGGTCACGTACTCGGGCAGAAAGGGCTCAATGTGCACAACAGTATGAGGCTTGCATTTAGGTTCCTTTAGTCGAGATAACAGCCCATTATCTTCAGGGTTCACTCTCTACGATAACCTAGATCTGTAGGTTATTATTGTCACTGTAGGTTGTTCATTTAGGTTCGTTGCTGTGAATAACTTAGTCCCTTTGTGAATGAATGAATGAATGAATTACTCTGTATTTTTTTTTAAATAATTACAATCAATTAAACAGTTTTTTTTTTGTTTTTTTATTGATTAAAATTTACAACTGTATTTACAATATAAACATACAATACATCAAGTAAATATGATGATAATGATAAAAATGACCCGTCACTTGTTTTTAAAGCAACTATCCAATGGCAGCACTTCTACAGGCTCTATATAACGAGGTGCTATGTTAGAAGGTCTCGAAGCCATCTTCTTTTCAGGCGCCTCGGAGGGGTATCTGGAATGGATAGAGAAGCAAGTTGTGACACTAATGGATTTGAATGGTTGTGGAGTTTGCTATGAAAGGATAAATATCTGGTTTGAGCTAAATCAGAAACGTAAGGTATATTAAGATCTTTATGGATAAGTTTGTTTGTGACGAAGTAAGGAGCATTTAGGATTTGTCTAATTTTGCTAATGATTGGATGCGAGATGAATTGGATGGTTTAGTGGAGCCCCAAAGCTCAACTCCGTATGTCCAAATTGGTCTAATTAATGTTATGTATATGAGTCTTTTGTAATTGATTGGTAGGTTTGAACGTTTGTCAAGTAAATGTTGAAGTAGTCGAAAACGACGGGCAGTTTCTTGTCGTTTTAGTCTTGTATGTGGATTCCATGTAAGACGTTTGTGTAAGTGGAGTCCTAGGTAGCGGATCTGTTCAACAGGGATTAGTGGGACATCATTAAAGGATATTGTAGGACAGGAAGTCGTAGGTTTACGACGAAGGGTAAAAGTTATTTGATGGGATTTATTTGTATTTATATTGATCCTCCATTTTCGACACCATTCTTGAAGGTTTGTGATATGGGATTGGAGTGTTTGGGAGGCAAGAAAGGGATCATTGTTTACTGATAACACACAAGTGTCACCAGCATACGTGGTGAGGATGGTGCTAGGATTTGTCGGGATGTCAGCTGTATACACCGTGTACAGGATTGGACCTAGGATACTTCCTTGAGGAACACCTGCAGATTGGGTAAAGAGAGAGGAATAGGAAAAGTTATGATTAACTTTAAAAGTTCTATCACTGAGGTATGAGCGGAAATTAAACAGTTAAAATGAAAAGAAATAAAATAAACAATAAATTGAAACAAACATAAAATCCATACTTGACACATAATATAAAATGAAATAAATATACTACACATAATAAGTACAACTTAAAAAAAAAAAAAAAAAAAAAAAAAAAAAAAAAAAAAAAAAAAAAAAAAAAAAAAAAAAAAAAAAAAAAAAAAATTTAGACAAAATACTTCGAGATAACTAATCACCATTTAAATTAAATGTATTGGTTATAAATAAATAAATAGCTTTTAAATACTTTATGCTCTTAACGGATAAAAGATTTTCCATGGTCAGCTCAGGAGTAGGTTTGGGCAGGAGGTACTTGCTTAAATACTTTTGCCTTTGTCTCCTAAATGCCGAACAATCCAGCAAAAAGTGTGTGACACCATCGCTAATAGTTGTGTCACAAAACTCACAGGATTGATCACTGAAATTGTCTATGCACGCCACCGTACGACAGTCGGGTATTACTTTTATTCCTGGCCATCCTCAGTTGAGCGAGAATTCTCTGATTTTCTATATGGGTGTTGAAATGTAGGTACGCTTGAGGTGTGCCAAAGGTTGCGATATTTAGTCCCTTGTATTTATAATCCCGTAATATTTAGTTTTGCAGGTGCAGCTGATCGGTGGTTACTATTATAATTTTGGGGTTACGGTTTAAAAGACCGATAAATGTGTTTACCAATAGAGGAACCTCTGCCTTACCCGCCGTTTTCTTAAGCAGGAAGATTTCCGTCTTCAAGAAAAGGATATTTGTGAAAGAATTTTAAAGCTTGAATGGCATTATCCTGTTATAATTGCAATACTTATGATATGTTATATATACTTATGATTGTTGCAATACTCGTTACGTATGACCTCACGAAAATTGGAACAATCATCCACTCCCAAGAAGTCTCGCCAACCGTGATTTTTTAAAGTTAAAAAAGTTTATAATCTAAATTCGAAAGAAAATGCTTTTTTATTTTCTTTTTTTTTTCAGTCCAGCCAATGAGTGCTGAAATGAGGGTTGTAGAGTGCATGAAATATGCGATAATTTTTGACTTCACAGCTTCGTTAGGAATAGTTAGAAACATACTAAAAGTTCCTGCCCCTGGGGGGTGAGCTAGCGGTAGGGGGTAAGGGGAGAAGGTCCCAATTTTGTGTTTTTTGATTATATCTCGAAAACAGTGGACTCTAGAAAATATGCTACTAGCTAAAATTAAAGCTAATTAAATTTCCTATGAAATTTATTTTTTACAAAATTTTCGAAATTTCAACGATTTTCGATACATACGTTATTAAAAATCGATAATTTTAAAAAATAAAAAAAATGTTTACCTCACTTCTTGTTAAACGTTTGCATTAAATACCAGAAACGTATATATGAAATTAAATTTAATTTAATGCTTTACAATTTTGATTCTGACATTTTTTCTGAGAAACAATTGTGGAAGGTACTAAAAGTAAACGTTTGACAAAAAGTGAGGTGACATTTCCCGATTTTCAATAACGAATATCTTAAAAATGGTTAAAATTACGACAAATGTATATAGAATTAATTTTATAGTAAATTTAATTAGCTTTAATGTTTATTAAAATATATTTTTCTAGAGTCAACCGTTTTCTAGATATAATCAAAAAACCCAAAAATTTGAACTTATCCCCTCTCTCCCTGTTAGCTGACCCCCCCCGGGGCGGGGACTTTTAGTATGTTTACCTTCTAACTACTCCTAACAAAGCCCTATGGCATAAAAATAATCGCAAATTTCATGGACTTTACAATGTGTTTATTGACTGGACTATTTATTTTAACATAGAAAACATTTTTTACCGATGAACCAATTGGTCAAAAGCGATGCCTGTGTATATGATAAGCGATTTGAGTCCAATAAATAGTCTCTATATTAACGATAAAAGATAAAATAATCTCATTATCTACTTTATCTAGACATTTTTTATAACAGGATTATAATGTTTTAATTTTATTTAAATAGAGGCTGGTGTTCCACAAGGTAGCGTTCTAGGTCCAGTTTTTTATATCCTGTATGCAGCAGATATCCCTACTACTCCTGATACTTTTCTAGCAACATTCGCTGATCACACTGCAATCCTTTCATCCCATACAGATCCCTTAATAGGATCCAATAATCCCCAAACTCACTTATCCTTGATTGAAGACTGGTGCAACGACTGGCGAATCAAAGTAAATGAATCCAAATGCACCAACATAACCTTTACCCTCCGCCGTAAATCCAGTCCTCCTATCTACTTCAATGGTATTCCATTACCTAAAGCTGACACAGTTCGGTATCTTGGTTTCTGCTTAGACATAAGACTTATATGGAACCCTCATACTCTACTCAAAAGGCAAGAAATTAACAGACGCTTCAGCCAATTGTACAGACTACTAAATAGGACATCTCATCTTTCCTTTGAAAACAAACTTCTAATATACAAAACCATCATTAAACCTATTTGGACTTACGGACTTGAACTGTGAGGGACAGCAAAAAAGTCGAATATCGATCGCATTCAATCCTTCCAATCCAAAATCCTCCGAACTATTGTAAATGCTCTTTACTATGTTTCCAACAAAACCCTACATAATGATCTAAATATGCCACATGTCCTCGACCTCATACCTCTTAAATTTTCAAAATTTCATCGCAATCTTTCCTTTCATCCTAACCCACAAGCTCAATCATTATCCGCTTGCACACAACCATGATAACCCTCCTCGCAGACTAAAACGGCTGTGGCCCCGAGATCTTTGGAAAAATTACTTATATTGGAGTTCTGGCAATGGCCAATTTCTCCACTCATGCCCTGAGTGAATGTTATAGCTTTCTCACTCAGCCTCCACTGGGTTTTAGCACCAGTGACGCAGCTGAGAGAGAAGAGCTGGGACCTTTCTGTGCCTGGCTTGTCCCTTCACAAGTGGAGGGACGGGTCTGGTGGAGGGATCTCTAGGATGAGTGTAAATTGTAAATAGAGTATAATTGTATTTTTACCTATGTTTTATCTTTCCTTTTTTTTTTTAACATTAATTAATTACGTTATTTTATTATTAGTTTTATTTTTTTCTCATTGTACATAATGTGTGAATGTAACCATACGCCATCTATATTACTTATTGCCCACGTTTGTGGCAGATTGTAATAATTACTCAATAAAAAGTTTTAAAAAAAAAATTATTTATGAAACATTATTTTAAGACAAACCGTTTTTTCAACATTATGATTTTTGTGAGGGACGAATATTGAATTCTGAAATAAAAACGTAGTTCAATGGGATCATAGTAAAAATATATATATTAAAAAAAAAATTTAAATGAACAAATATTATGTTAATTAAATTTAAAACATAGAATAAATTTTAAGTGCCTTAGTTCTTTATATAAGCTATAACCTACCACATATGTCAGCACAGCTAGATGTCAACTACGGCAATAAATGGAACTAGCGTTCACATTTACATTTATTTAACGGGGCACATCTTACAAAAAAGAAACAATAATAATGAAAACAAAATAAAACAATCAGTGACCACGACTGAACCCAATTTAGTATTTTCACGGGGTTTAATGTTTGGAAGAGAAATTGTCAACAGTGGGCGACTGATTGCAATAGGTCAGGGGTTGGTAGAGTGATGAATGGGTTCGTGATCCCAATACCTGATGGAGTACACGGTACACCTGATCAGGTTGGTAATATTATGGAGGCAGAGTGTATATACCTGATCAGGTTAGCAATTTTATCGAGAAAGTATTGGTGATAGCAATGCAGTACTCAATTGGAATAGAAATTAGGAAATATTGGCTGAGGCTGCAATAGTTTATTTATAGTGAGTACCTCTTAGTGTTTATAAAAAAAACACTTTTTTTTTTTTAGTTATTTTTTGAAATTTACAACTGTATATACAAATATAATACATCAAGTAAATATGATGATAATGATAAAAATGACATTTCACGTGTTTTTAAAGCAACTACCCATTGGTAGCACTTATAAAGGTTGTAAATAATGAAGTGCTACATTAGAAGGTCCCGAAGCCATCTTCTTTTCAGGCGCCTCGGAGGGTTATCTGGAATGGAATGAGAAGCAAATTATGATACTAATGGATTTGAATGGTTGTGGAGTTTGCTATGAAAGGATAGATATCTGGTTTGAGCTATGTCACAAACGTAAGGTATATTAAGATCTTTGTGGATAAGTTTGTTTGTGACGAAGTAAGGGGCACTTAGGATTTTTCTAAGGAATTTGAATTGTAAGGATTGGATAGGAAATGAATTGGATGGTTTAGTGGAGCCCCAAAGCTCAACGGCGTATGTCCAAATAGGTCTAATTACTGTTATGTATATGAGTCTTTTGTAATTAGGTGGAAGATTTGAACGTTTGTCAAGTAAACAATGAAGTAGTCGAAAACGACGGTCAGTTTCTAGTCGTTTTAGTCTTGTATGTGGATTCCAAGTAAGACGTTTGTCCAGATGGAGTCCTAGGTAGCGAATCCGTTCAACGGGGATTAGTGGGAAATCATTAAAGGATACTGTAGGACAGGAAGTCGTTGGTTTACGACGAGGGTAAAGGTTATTTGATGGGATTTATTTTGACTCCATTTTTTACACCATTCTTGAAGGTTTAGGATATGAGATTGGAGTGTTTGGGAGGCAATGAAGGGATCATGCCGCAGACCTTACCTTCTATTCCTATCTGTAGCAAATATATAAAAATTCTAAGATTGTTTTGAGTAACCCACGTTTTTTGCCCTAAAATCTGTAATATCTCCAGTTATTAAAAACATTTTTCAAACTTTGACCACATTTTTGGATGCAGCAGTAAATGTCCTATAAAAGCAGAGTATATGTATCCTGTAAGACTTAAAGAACAGCGTGATCTTCACCTTATTTAGGCAAGTTGCAGTGTCTTATAATACTTCAACGCTCACCATTTTTCGAAAAAAACTATCCACAAAACAGTAAATCTCACAAAACTTGGAAATTTAACCAGCTTTCATATGGTTGGATTAAATTAAAGATTAAGTATCGATTTCATAGAGGAATTTACATTTAAAACCGGAAAAAACATGGGATGCCCTTCGTCCTCAAAAAATCGTCAGATCCGTAAAAAATCTTACTCTACACCACTCATTTCAGGACTCTGACTGGGGTCACACTTTTCGAAAACACGTTTGCCGCTACTTCTTCAGCTCGAACCTAATTGTTCGACCCAAAATTTCTTTTTCTTATCTGAAAGCTGGTTACACTTACTTTAAGACCCGCGCACGCCACAAAGCGCATTTTGTTTTGAAATCCAAGTTTTTTTGGCTCATTTTTCACTATAACTCCGAAACTATTTGTCCGATCTGAAATTTGATTTTATCAACTAAAATCTGGTTAAATGTACTATCAGGACTTTTATATGAAGTTCCATAATACACTCAAGCAATCATGCTAAATATTTATGTTTTGGCAAAATATGACGATTTGACATTTTCAGTGGGCTTGCTTGGCTATATTACCGTTGGGAGTAATAAATATCCCAAAGTAAAGCATTTTTTTTTTTTTAATTTTAATAACAATTATGAATTAATAATTTCGATTTAAGTTGGATTTGCTGCCCAGAAGCGTTTATTTAATTCTTTAAATAATTTGGAACAGAACAAAGTTATAACTTGCTGTAGAACGCAATCTAACTTTGATATTTAGAACTAAATTGTACAAGAGAGCTAAAACAATACCTTCCTTGTATTCATTAAGTTTTATAATTAAGTTTTATAATAGAAATCAACATAAACATGTCCTAATTCCTTCCCTCCCTGTTGCTGCTTGCTGCTGCTACAGAAGCACAATTGCTGAAGGAACACTAATGAGTCGCGTTGAGTTAGTTGGAGAGAACACGAGTTGATAACTCTGATCTCGGAGGCGGTGCAATTTATAGTCTTCCACAGCAACAGCTTTTAGAAGGGACCAAGTTGGTATAGTTGGTATACCTTTGGAGTCACCTGGTAGATACCTTCATCTATATAATTTGAATTTTATATAGTTAGTGTAAGTTAAGAAGTAATAAATATGAAGGCCATGATGGAGCAGATTTGGCCGTTAACGGTTTTTTGAAAGGACGCTTGGGGTAGGCGTCTTTTTAGCTCTCTTTTTTTTTTTTTTTTTATTTATTTCCCTTCCTTGCCTCTCGGCTACACGGGTTTTGCAGGGATGGCTTGTAGCCATCACTGCTGGTTTTAACAGTTTAACATAACATTTCAATATTACTTTTAACATTGCAAGAATAAATTTTCTTAAACATTTAACAGAACATTTCAATATTACATTTAACATTTAACATTTCAAGATTACACTACACGTTTAAAGTAACATTTAATATTTAAATACATTAAACGCTTTACATAACTACATACTTATGTTTAATACAATATACCTTATGTCTAATACAACAACCTATATTTAATACAGCATACTATATTAAACTTAACTACTAATACAAACTACTAATACAACTACTAATACAACATACTATATTAAAATTAACTACATACATACTATAATACATAATAATAACTACACAATAACTATAACATACTAATTTAAAATAACAACATACCTATATTTTTTTTTTTTTTTTTTTTTTTTTAATTTTACGTTTATATAGGCATTATTCGGTGATGGGGTTGTCGTCAGCATCATTCCTGTCCAGGATTCTTTCTGGGGCGTGGCCCCTTTTCCCTAGGTTGAAGTGCTCTACCCCCACTTCAGTTTTCCAACCATACACAAAACTTTTGTAATACGGGTAGTTGTCAGCTGATACTAGTTGAGGGAAATCACTCTCCGTTAGAACATACAGCCCTGTTTCTCTCTGTAGCTTGGCTCTCAATGGCTCAAAGGCAGTGCATGAAATTACCAGATGTTCAGCGGTTTCCGGTACACCACAGCTGGGACAAAGCGGGTCAATATTTTTACCATGTTTCTGGAGCTTGGCTCGAAAGCCCCCGTGCCCTGTGAGAAACTGTGAGATCCAGTAATCCGGGAGTACCCAAGTTGTTTGAAGACGTGACCTAACAGTGGGGAAATATTTTCTAAGAGTAGCCCCTTTCGGGGTTGTTACCCACCGCCTGTTCCATTCTTCTATCGTGTACTCTCGGATTATCTCCAACCATTTCCTTGGATTTGCGTCGATCAGAGACCGGAGATTATTTGGTAGTCCCACCGAGCCTTCCCTTTTCATATTAAATTTAAAGCCATCTTCTTGCAGTACAAGATCAAGAGGTACCCCTCCTGCTAAGACCTGGACCCCCTCATGAGACACTGATCGGTACGCCCTGGTGACTCGCAGCAGAGAATTACGCTGAATTGTTGCCAGCCTACTCATCTGTCTGCGTGAGAGATTTTGGTACCAGGCGGGAGATGCATACCGTAGGATACCAAGTATCACTCCTTTATATATCGCCATCGTAGCTGGGTATCTGAGGCCCCACAAGGCGCCCCCTAACCTACTGAGACAGTTCAATGATAAGGCCGTCCTATTGGCAAGGTATTCCAAATGAGGCGTTACATCAAAATTCCTTCTTATTTTCACACCCAGGTAGGTGACAGTCTCAGTTGGACGTATTCTTTCTCCTTCAATTCTATTAATAGGGTTAGGCCTACACTTATTTCCTTTCAGAAGAATGGCCTGTGTTTTTGCAGCCGCCATTTTCATTTTCTGTTTGCTGCACCATCTACTAACTAGGCCAGCACATCTTTCAGCTTCTTGCTTCAATTGGACTATACTGTTAGCAGACACCACAACAGCCAGATCGTCGACATAGGCAATCGCGGGGAACCGTTCTTCTTCGAATATAGCCAACATATCATTGAAGACTAACTTCCACAGGGCCGGACCAAGGACAGAGCCCTGAGGACAGCCCCTCTCGACTACATCTTCATACTCATAAAAGTTTCCGCGTATTTTAACACGTCGGTCCTGGAGGTAGCTCATTACCAGCGCATACAAATTGCTAGGTGTATCGTATCTCTGGAGCTGGTGAAGTACGCTTGGCCCCCACCACACACTATCAAAGGCAGAGGATATGTCAAAGAGGAGTAACATGACGTACCGATCTGCCCTCTCAGCTACGTCATGACGTACCCTCAACAAAGCATCAGCGGTTCCCCTGCCTTTAGTGGATCCGTATTGCCGTGGATGGCTTGCTCTCGTCAGAACTGGCTGCAAGCTCTTAAGCAGCAAGTTTTCCAACACTTTACTCATAACAGGGAGGAGGCAAATAGGTCTATATGACTTCGCTAGTCGCTTGTCTTTGCCTACTCCCTTATAGAGAAGTCTAATATCAGCAGTTTTCCATAGTTTCGGGAAGTATCCCTTATCTAAGCAATCATTGAAAACCGCTAATAGCCTATCTTCTATTTAGGGAATACTGTTCTTGAGTATAGCCGTGTCTATACAATCCAATCCTGGTGCTCTTCCCACTTTCTGACTGTCCACGCTATTCCGAAGATCCCATATGTCCCATGATGGGCACATATCAGTACCAGATGGATACGTAGTAGTACGTCTCATAAATGCTTCTTCATCATTGTCTTCAGATGGGTTGTCTCTGGGGTATGTCGCCTGGATGAATATCCTTGCCGATTCTTCTGGTGTTACTGCCTGTTCGTCTCCTTGCTTCAATGATGCAATCACCTGTAGTGGAGTAAGCTTGCCAAAGGCAGTCCTATAAGGAATACCCCAGGGATTCTTTGCCGACTCTTCCTCAATAAAATTATCCCAAGACTTTCGCTTTTGTGAGCGCACCTGGTTTTTTTTTTTTTTTTTTTTCGATATACTCGGGCCTTAGACCTGTACTCTTCACGGAAGACAGTACGCCTCTCGTCGCAACTACATCTCTGATACAACCGCCGAGCCTTATACACCTCTCTCTTTAAGGTGGTTAATCCCGTTGTCCACCATGGGACTGTTCGAGCTCTCGCCTTCCGGTGCTGGAGAGAATCCTCTGCAGCATCGAGGATGACATTTGTGAGCCTAGACACTCTATAGTCCAGGTGATCTGTATCATCCGTCTCTGCTGGATCCCATTCTTCATCAATCAATTTTCCCTCCAACGTAGCACGAAAGGTACTCCATTCTCCTTTTCGAGTAACGTCACCTTTATGGAAGACGTGGTAACATCCTGCATACTGCACTAAGTCAAAAGCAATTGCATTGTGGTCGGAGCTCGTCTCAGATCTAATATTCCAATCGACAATATTTCTTATCAGTGTCGGTGAGGCAAGAGTTACGTCGATCCAGCTCTGACCCCTTGGCCCAGAGAATGTAGGGGTGGTAGAGGGTTCATTAACAACCACTAATTGGTTCCTGGCAATAAACTCTATGTTTCTAGCACCTCTTCTATTTGTTCGATTGGATCCCCAAACGGTGCTCCAGGAATTAGTGTCTTCTATCGAACTTCGAGGCGACAACACTTCTCGCTCTCATCTCTCGGATTTTGAAACATCAACCTCTCTCTGAGATTTAACAAGTCACATGTGTATATATATATATATATATATATATATATATATATATGTATATTTTACACAGAGCTCCTCAATCATAAAACTCTATTATCCACTTTAAATTAGAATTTCTGAATTATTACTTATTTTTATAATCGATTGATCGTTATTTATATGGATGATCTTCTATGAATTATTATGAACTTCTATGAATTATATTGTAAAAACTTCCGTCAACTTAACGCATACCACTGACATGAAACTACCGTACTTGGAATACTTTATGTTAAAAAATACATACGTTTAATAAGTGGGAACAGAATTATCAGGAATCATCCACAGGCATATACTTTAAGTCTATCGTACCACAAATTTTAAAGGAATCCTGGTTCTTCCGATTAAATTTAACCAAAGACGTAGTTAAAATTTTTGCTAGACTTAGGACTAATCACGGTTTATGCAAAGTTTATCTTCAACGCATAGGAATTATGAAAAGCTCAGAGTGTGATAGATATAACAAAAGAGAAACCCTCCAACCCATAATTATCGACTGCTCAGCTTACAAAAATCAAAGAGAAAAGTTTCTTAATTTTTTAAATCCTGTTAATAATAATAACCGGAATAGAAAATTATTAGCAACAGACAAACCAGAGGAAATTATCAGCATCACCCAGTATTTATATTCAATAAATAAATATATTTAACATATAAATAGTAAAGAGCTAAATAGATAGCATAATTTCAAGATTGGCTAAATGGATAATTCCAATAACATAAAACCAAAAGGAGACTTCTATGAATGGAATATAATTATATTATTTTGAATATAAACCTATAAATCCAGTATTTATAAACATTCTACTAAAAATCGAATATGAGACTGCGATGTTTAGATCGATTAGTAAATCTCACTTTTCAAGATCGATTCTAACATAGTATAGAGGCAACCAAATAGATATTTAACTCATTTGTAAAAATATACTTGAAATAATAAAATTGGTAAAACCTATATTCCAGTCAATGAGTGCCGAAATGAGGGGTTTGAAGTGCACGAAATATTCGATTATTTTTGACTTCACAGCTTCGTTAGTAGTTAGAAGCTAACATACTAAAAGTGGGGGGTGAGTTAACGGTGGGGAGGGGAAGAGAAGGTCCCATTTTTGGGTTTTTCGATTATATCTCAAAAACGGTGGACTCTAGAAAGATTAGATTAGATTGATTGTTTTTGGACACTCAACTTCTATGGTCTTTAGTGTCCTGGTTCCTTAGTGTTTTCTGTTTGTTTTTTTTAATTATATTTTTTCGAAAACGTTATGGTGCTTCAAAAATGTGATCATTTTGACAATATTATCTTTGTTATCTCCAATCATTACCGAGAGTCTTCTTTCCAGTCGTACCTGCTCAAAAAAAGTTTCGTACAGCTGGCATTCCTCGAGGATATGTCTGATCGTTAGTTGACACTGGCAGTATAAACATTTCGGTGAGGCTTCCCTCATTATAAGGTATCCATGAGTAAGGCGAGTATGGCCGATCCTTAATCTTGTGATCACCACTTCTTCTCTTCTCTTTCTCCGATATGATTTATGCCATTGTTTGATGTCACTTTTAATTATTTTTAATTTGTTATCTGCCTGAGTATCATGCCATAATTCTATCCAAGTATGCCTGGTTAAATACTTTAAAAAATTGCAAACGTCCGAAGGGGTATAAATTGTTTTGATGTCTAGCGAGGAAATGGCTGCTTCGTCTGCGGCTTCATTCCCTTTAGAAAGATATGTTTCCAATAAAAATTAGAGCTAATTAAATTTCCTATAAATTTTATTTTTAACACAGTTTTCTACTACTAACAGTGTTCGAGATATACGTTATTCAAAATGATTAAATTATAGTTGACTATTATGATGAATGGAGAAGAAGACCAGGGATGCAGCCAAAGAGGAACACCACGTCTAAGTAGAAATATTTTAATTGTATGCTAACGTTTCGACCTGCCTCGCAGGTGTTCTTTAGGGCCACCGAACCACACTGGTAAGGAGACGAACGATGACTGAGAGAGTACAAGGTTTTTTTCGCCAAAAAATGTAAGATTTGACACGCTCTAGCTCTGTTGGTGATGCTCGGATCGAAAATTTTGTCATAAGTTATCTTTTACAAATTTAATGGAAAATATTTTTTGTTCTATAACATTTGTCTCTAGGACCTACCGTTTAGGAGCAATATTGGTTTGAACGAAAGAATTTACTTTTGAAACCTCTATTTTCTCCCAATTTTATTCCGAATAATCATTTAGTTCCAATTTCTTAGTTAATTTAAGTAATTTGGGCCTTTTAATTCTAAAATGTAAATTGGCAAAAACATTAGATTATAGATGACATACACCTACTTGATCTATCGTTTTTACCAATCAGTGAGGATTGAGTTGTTGTTTTTTAAAAATAGAAATGTCTTTTGGTTGGGGGTCTATACTTTTTCGATGTAACGTTTTTTTCGCTGTCAAAAATTTAAGAATTTCGCATGATCTAGCTCTGTTTGTGTTGCTCTAATTGAAAAATTGTCGAAACTTTCGTCCTCAAAAGTTTAATGGAATATCTTTTTGTCCTTATCATTCCTCGCTAGGACCTATTTTCTCTCAACATTGTATATTTCGAATAATCATTAATTGCTAATTTAATTTAATTAATCAGACTACTTCAACATTTACTATAAAAACGTTCAAAGCTCCCATTTAATTACTAAAGACTCATATACATGACTGTGATTAGACCTATATGGACGTACGGAGTTGAGCTTTGGGGCTCTACTAAACCATCCAATTTATTTCGTACCCAATCCTTACAATCCAAAATCCTCAATGCTCCTTACTTTGTCACCAATATACTTATCCATAAAGACCTTAATGTTCCATATGTTGCTGAGTTAGCCCACACCATATACCTATCCTTTCATAGTAAGCTCCATAACCACTCAAATCCGTTAATTTCTCAACTTGCTTCCCACTCCATTCCTGATAATCCTCCGAGGCGTCTGAAACGAAGATGGCCTAAAGACCTTCTAGTGTAGAATTTTTAATAAAGTGCTACTGATGAGTAGTTCTTTTCAAGTTTTAACATGTTATTGTAATCGTTGTCAATTGATTTACTTAATACATATATATATATATATATATATATTCTGTACAGTTGTAATTTCAATAAAAAAATTAATTAATTTGACTTTTTGATTCTTGATTGTAAATTAAGAAAAGCAGTAGATTATAAATAAACATATCCATGATATGTTGTTTTTCCCAATCAGGGGAATTGAGTTTTTTTTTTTTTTTATTATTTTCTGACTTTTGATCAATATAGAAATAAATCGTTACGTATCTTTAATGAAGAGCTAAATGAACAAAACTATAATACATAAATTCGTACAATATCCAGTAATAACGAGTACAATCAAATCCCAGCTCATATGATTAAAAAAATCCAGAAGACAGATACTTTTATACTAAAACAGCTAATAATCAGTTGTTTTAATCATATCGAGTTGAACCCTCTAAAGGAGATAGATAGATAATCATTTTATTTATAAAAGACTATTCTCGTACAAATAAGAGTCTGGTACATTCTCAGACAATTCCAAATTTATTTACATAATGGAAAAGAATATGAAATAATAATACACTTTTTACATACAAATACATGAATTAATCTAATAATAAATTATGGAAAAAAATAAATATAAGGAGTTCTCTCGGTCAACTATTTAAGTCCACTAATGAACTGGTAAGTTTATATAAATTTGTATGGATACATATAAAAATTTTAAATACTGGTTTTCATTTGTATAGATATTCTACTGATATAATTATAAATACTGTTTTTTTTATTAATATCAGGAATATTTGAAATATTTTCAACATCGTGTTCGTGATAAAGGTCTGCAAGTAGGTTTTTCTGGGCTCATTGAATTTAGAGCAGTGCAGTAGGTAGCTGGCTCATGCCGTCCTCCACAAAATGCTGACAGAAAGTACAATTTTTGTTTCCTTCAAGTGAAATTATCGTGTTCTTCAGGTACAGCTTGATGACTGCCGGGCTGGAAACTCTTAATTGACTGACAATTCTCACTTTATGGAAGCCAACATTAAATGTTAAATATTTTTCTGGTTCTCCAATGTTGAAGCTGCTAATATACCTGTAGATTGGGTTAGCGGCTGAATTTAAAGCCCTGTTGATATATTTGGATAAAAGGTGGGTCGTTATTTTTATTTATTTATTTTATTTTTAAATTTATTTTTTTATTTTTTTTTCTAAAGGAGATACCGCTGGGAAGAACGTATATCGAACTTTGTTGAGTGCCTGTTATGTTACCCAGCTATGATTACAAGCAATAATTAAAATGATAATTCTAAGAGGGATAATTATTGCCATTATAATACACGATCAGCAACGAGATTGTGGCATGACCAAACGGAGAACAGCTCGGCTAAAAATGTTTCATGACATAGATTTTCTTCAACCTTCAGAATGTTAAATGCGTTTAATTTCCTTTTACACTGAACTAATTTGCATATAATCAATGCCTAAATACTAAAAAAAAATACTGTAATACAGTTTAGCCTGTTGTTTCTCATTGTTGACAAATAAATGTTACTGTTATATACTTATATATACTTACTGTTATATATAACAATAATATATTTTGTAGGACCTAGCGTTCAGGAACTATATTGGTTTGAATAAAAAAAGCCGTTTGCCTATATTTTTTAAGTGTTGGGTTTTAGTCCAGTAAAATAAGGCTCCAAAAGGGCGTTTTCAAGAAAAAACTGCGGAACTTTTATTCTCAACGGATCTTTATGTTTTTTTGGGCTGCTGAATACGAATCTGAAGTTTAATACCACCGCAACCATCGGCTTCATTTTCAAAATCGCCAAAAAAAAAACCGTTATTTTTGTTTTTTATCTATAACACAATAACGAAAATTTCATATATAGGATTCTAATTGTAAATTTAACCACCTTTCAGATTGAAAAAAAAAAAAATTTTGAATCGGACAAATACTTTCGGCGTTATAATGATAAATGTGCCGAAAACCATGGATTTAACAACAGTACGGGTTTTTAGGCGTCTGGGATATTATATTATATGGGATATTATAGCTCCAAAAGTATTGGTCCAATTCAAAATGTTTTTTTCAATCTAAAAGCTGGTTAAATTTACAATTAGATACTATATATGTAACATATAATTAACACCGTGAAATACCCACACCAGTCATAATTTACATATTTTCCAAAACATACACATTTAGCGTGCTAGCTTGGGTGGTTTACAGGATTTAATATAATGTACGTATATAGCATCTGATAGCGAATTTAATTAGCTTTAAGATAGAAATTTGGGATAGAACAAATATTTGAGGAGTTAGAGCGACAAATGTGCCAAAAAACACTCGGATTTTACAACAGTACGTTTTTATTAATGGGTTGGCATCTACATTTTACGGGGTTTGATTAAAACTTCCATTACAGATTCTTATAGTAACTTTAATCAGCTTTAAGATGAAAAAATGTAATGTTGTATCGGACAAATAGTTTCAGAGTTATAGCCAAAAGAGTACGACAAACGTGTTTTCGCGGAGCTGTGGGGCTGACGGCAAGTTGGCTAATTTCCCCATTTTTTTCCCAATAACGTAACTTCGCGAAAAATGGTCCGATTTCGGATTTCTTTTTTTCATTATGCAGGTACTAGTTCCAGCTACAATTAATATTTGTAGACTTTCTTCAAAAAAAGCTTCTTTATCGTGTTATAGATAAAAAAAAATAAATAAATAACGGGGTATTTGGCGGTGTTTTTGTGATTTTGAATATGAAGCCGATGGTTGCCGTGGTAGCAAACTTCAGATTCGGATTCAGCACCCCAAAAAACATAAAGATCCGTTGAGAATAAAAGTTCCGTAGTTTTTTCTTTGGCAAACTCTTATTTTACTGGGCTAGTATCGAAAATTTGATGGCAGTTCCCCTGTCAGAAATGTGATGCAGAATATTTTTGTTGGATCTACATTGGTTTGAATGAATAAATTAACGCGGTAACGTTTTTTTCTGGCTCAAAAATGTAACAATTTGACACTTCTATATGTTTTACGCTCAAATATCTCAAATAAATAAAAAATAACGAAAAAAACTAATTAAAAATACTTTCTATTTAACTGGCTGTGGTTACAGCGAGAAAGATGCGATTATACAGCAAATAGCCAAGTCAGATTGCGATTCAGTAAATGGGAAAATAGAGAGCTATTTTTTTCTTTAAATTATTTCTAAAACGAAATAAAAGTGGAAAAGCGACGACAATAGTTGATATTAAAACTTGTCCCCTTTATACAGCGCACAGCGGAGGAAAGTGCCTTTCCGATCGTTTTATGAACAAGTGAATTTACTTTCACAGACTTTCTAGTATTTGGGAGGCAGGGATAATGGCGACAGAAGAATGGAAGCTGGGCGCCAAGATGGTCATCAAACCAAAGTTATGCAGATTCATCTTCTCTATTTAACCGAATGGCCGAGAGAAAACTAGGATGCCTCTTCACAACTCTACAAAGCGACTTGTAGATTTCTCTCGACGCGTTAAAAAAAAGAAAAAAAAAAAAAAAAAAAAAAAAAAGAAAAAAAAAAAAGAATAAGCTAACGAAATGGCGGCAACACTGAGCTATCGTAATTTTTTGGCAACACTGATTAGTAGTAAGCTCGTGGCAACACTGAATCCTCATAACCTTCCTCGGAGTTATCCCGGCCAATCAGTGATCAAAATATGCAATTTCGGAACATAAAGAATTTTTCTTGGTAACGGTTCGGATCGGCGACACCAACCCCTAAACCCGCTCAGAATACCTTTTATCGATTCTAACCTTGTTCCGATATATTTCGATGTTCTAGTCGCTGCTGAGGAGAAAGGTTATTCTCCTACATTTACTGAGAAACTCTAAATCCCTGTTCAAAGTAATATTAACTTCTGTTTACCTTCTAATATTAAAATGAGAAATAAGAAAATATTGAAGTGGAAATAAGGAAATATCGAAATATAAGACACTAAATCAATTTTGAATTAATATTAATTTAATCAACAATTAATATACTACTGAACCACCAGTAAAGTTAATTCCTGATAAACTTTCTCTCAGAGAAGTGAAAATAACAAATTATAAATATAAAAAAGACAAAATCCTTAAGTATTTATTTGGCATAACTCCTATTTATTTAACATTTGTAGCTACATGTTTCGGTGATAATGTTTCATCATCAGGCTTCTATTTTTTTTTTAAAAACACATTAATCTATAACATTATACCAATAGTTCTACAAGTATATAGTAATGTGTCATTTACCTCTTAATCTGTGATTATTTTCACACTATCAATTCTCTATAATATAAGCCATTATATAATATAAGATAGAATCCTACTTGAAAGTGATGATGTTAAGTTCTGCTATATTTTCTCATGGGAAGTGGAAATAAGAAAACATAAAAAAACCTGTGATATACTTTCTCACATTTATTTATAAACTGATATGTTTTATTGAATTAATTATACAATCTGTCTCACTTTAGCACAAAAAGTAATATGGATGACAAAGAATCCATTCACAAAATATGTATACTGAAATTTTATCACTAAAATTGAAACAACAAATACAAGTATATAAAACACCAAATCCATGTACAAATTAATCTTCTTAAGTTTTATAACACTTTTACACATAAGATTAGAGGGAATAAGAAAACATGAATTGATAAAACACTTAATCCTTTAAGAAACTCATTTTGTGAACTTCTGTTTCACTTATTTACATTCAAGAAGACTAAATATCAATATAACAAACTAAAAAACACAATCCAAGTTGAAACTGTAGAAGTGATTGTTTACATGTGAGGTTATAGGAAAGAGCTATCGAAAAATGTAAACATGAAGTGAAGCGTAAGGATCGAACTGGTCGGTGTAGCGCGGGTCAACCTAGTTTGGTGGTGTCGCCGATCCGAACCGTTACCTTTTTCTTTCTTGACGGTGTTAAACGTGTACGAAAATCGTAATTTTTTTTTTTTTGGTTTCCGTCAATAAAGTGGAAACTCGTTATTTCGTCACTCGATAATTCGTCTTATTCTGTAATTCGTCAGGTTTAATATTTATTTTTTTAAATTAGCAACTATAAACACAAAAATTAAATACGTATGTAATTCATTTCCCCCCTTGCTACTTATTTAATTTTTAAACCGCCTCATTTGATTTTTCACTAAAAAATACGTCTACACTGCCGGTCAAAAGTTTGAGACCACCCTGAAACGATACCAGTAAATTTAAAAGTTTGATGTTAGGTGAAAAATAAATGGATTTAAATAAAATTAAACGCATTTATATAGTTTATACCAAGATCTTTAAAGTTCATCTACCTTTAAGAGAAGAAATTAAAATTAAGTTTTCAATACATAATTTAAAACAAACTGTATTTTCCATATTAATTCCAACAATTTCGTTTGCCGACAGAATAACCTTGGATTAAAAAATTTGAAATTTGAATTAAAAATTGAGAAACGAAAATCTCCCATTCATATTAAATGAAGGCAGCGGGAATTTTTGTTGAGCCATTTCAAATTTAATTAGATATTTATGAACTAAGTTCCTTTTTTTTTCCTGAGTGGAATAGCTCGTAATTGATTTATTACGGAGAAAATCTCAAAAGTGAAACAAAGTGTTTTTACTTATAAATAAAAACATCAACATAAAATTAGATAGAAAAAGAGAGGCGGAACGATATTAAAGATATTAAACTTTTAAATTTACATACTTTGGCTCAGGGTGGTCTCAAACTTTTGACCGGCAGTGTATATTTATACATTTTGTAAATCATTTCATTCAGAAAAAAACACAGAACAAGCCCAGAGTCGATCCCTCCATTGTTAGTAGTAAGAGATGAAAGAAAGTACGGGTATACTTAGCGAATTCCCGGAATCAGTTAATACTGGAAAGCTCTTCTTAAAAAAACATTAGCATCAGGCATTGATGACCCTAGGGTTTTATGCCTATAAACCCCAACAAAAAAACAAACATTAGCATCTGGCTCAGCAACTTCTGCTCCAGGTTATAAAATGAGAAAAGATAAGCGAGAGATAAGCAGCTGGTTAAACATGGATAGTACGGATGTAGGAATTGAAATTTTAAATGACGATGGAATTATAAAACAAGTGCTGAGTGCTCAAAATGAAGCCAGTGATGAAAAAGATGATGCCGATGACGTTTCTAATTCTTCCACTGTTCCATGCAAAGAATTGAAGGAAATGTTAATTAAGTGCATTGAGTGGTTTCGAGCAGCAATGTGAATCAGATATTTCACACCTGATGGGATGAGGCAAGCTTTTTTTGTGTTTTTTATCATTTTCTCTCAAGTACAATGTGTATAATGTTCATATGTTCGTTTTTACATTCAATAAATTGCCAAAAAAAAAAAATTATAAACAATTATATAGTTTAAAATGCTTTTTTGTTACTTTGCCAGAAAAAATCTGTTATTCCTCATCCAATATTTCGTCACCCTCTCTTCCCCACTAATGACGAATTATCAAATTTCTACTGTATATCGAAAATTTATTTTTTAATTTTTTTTTTAATGATGCATTTTATAATTCGTGTATTCAAGGATTATCTACCTTTATTTCGTACCTTTAAATTGTACTGACTTAAAACCGATGGATACAGACGACCCTCCTAGCCCGATTCCTAACAGAAAACGCCCTCGTGGACGTATAAAAGACCCACCGGATAGAATATCCTTAAATGAAACAAAAAATATAACCCCCACATTCCTAATTGTAAAAAGGGAAAATGAAGAAGGTTTTTTAAAAGTTTCTCCTTTCTTCATTAATAAAGTTATAACTGGCCTTGTGGGAGAAGTAAAAAATATATAAAAAAACTCAGAGACCGGTCACTACTTGTCGAAACATTTAAGGGAAAACAGTCAGAA
>RCWM02001030.1:0-164001 GCA_003667255.2 Euschistus heros
CGCAATTCTGATTGAATAGTGCCTATGTATTATAGTTTACTGCTGACCTCACTGGCATTAAATCTTGGGGGTCTATATCGATCAGGTGAGCCGAACGGTGTGATCTTGATGATGGTTCTAGGACCGCAGTGCAGCTTCTGCGTGGCTTCCATACTAATCTCCAATCATACAGCCATTTGTTCGGATATCATCTCTCTTTCTATACTTTTATATATGAGATACCTACGGATAAAAAATAAAATTTTATTATTAATAGATAGTGATATAATATTATCCATCAATTGATGGGATATGTATTATAATAATTAGAAGCACCGGGCTCTCCTATAGCCCACAGTTGGACGAAATTTAATCACAGCTAAAAAATGAGTCTTCTGGCTACCTGATTCGTGGGCTGGAACTTCCTACCTGTAACCAGGACAGCTTCAGAAGAAAAATGGCCACTACATTTATTTTCACCATTTTGAAGAAACCATAACATTCTCCAAAATAGTGAAAATACCAGGGTTTGGAACCCTTTAAGCCAACAGTATTTATTTATTTATTTTTTAAAACTTACATGGTTTTATAGAATAAATGTCTCTAGTCTCTTTCGAAGATAAGGAGTAATATGGATCAAAGTGAATACATTTATACAATGAATGAAGATTTTAAAAGAAATATCAATAAATAAAATAAGAATAAAATTAAAGAAATTAAGTAAAAAAAATTTTTTTTACAATACAAAATACGAAATATAATAACTTATAGGTACAATAGATTTACTACTTATTGTCCTTCATTGTGGAAAATGGTAATATTTATAAAAATGAAAGACAAATTAAATTAAAATAAAAGAGATCCTTATAGAAATTTACAACAGTACAATCGGATTTGAGTGATTATGGAGCTTACTATGAAAGGATAGGTATCTGGTGTGGGCTAAATCAGCAACATATGGAACTTTAAGATCTTTATGGATAAGTTTATTAGTGACAAAGTAAGGAGCATTCAGGATTTTTGAAGGATTTTGGATTGTAAGGATTGGATACGGGATGAATTGAATGGTTTAGTAGAGCCCCAAATCTGAACTCCGTTTGTCCATATTGGTCTAATCACTGTCATGCAAATAAGTCTTTTGTAATTAATTGGGAGCTTTGAACTTTTGTCTAGTAAATGTTGAAGTAGTCTGAAACGACGGGCAGTTTTTCGTCGCTTTAGTCTTGTATGTGGATTCCAAGTTAGACGTTTGTCCAAGTGGAGTTCTAGGTAGCACATCTGTTCAACAGGGATTAGTGGAATATATATACATTTCTTGACTGTTATTATTAGATGTTTAATAAGGTTCTTGAGGTCACTTTAAGAACCTTTTATAAGATATACATATATATATATATATATATATATATATATATATATATATATATATATATATATATATATATATTATATATATATATATATATATATATATATATATATATATATATATATATGTGTGTGTGTGTGTGTGTGTGTGTGTGTGTGTGTGTGTGTGTGTGTGTGTGTGTGTGTGTGTGTGTGTGTGTGTGTGTATGTGCTTTGAGAGGGGAGGAGGATGGTTTAAGGTGAAGTAAGCATCAGTTTACTTCTCAGTACTTGGATACTGGCTGACAATTGTCATATTCAAAATGATTTTTGATTTTCTTTAATTTGAATTTGTTGTTGAAACATTTCATAATTCTTCTTTCTTGAGACAACATTCAAAATTGGTGTTAACGATACATTGGCCATGTTGACGCCCTACACCTCATTCAGAGGCTTAAAATGATTTCAGTTATAAGACCTAAGTTTCGGAAAAAAGTTAAGGCTAAAAATAATAGATTAATGTTTTATTATAAAAGCGACAGTAAACTAGGTATGTTTAGCTTGTATTTGGCATAATAATCTTGGGAACGATGATTTCTAAATCCTTCCGGACAAAATACTGCACACGTTATTCTGTTACATTCTGCTTTTATCCCAACTCATTTTTGAGAATTGTAATACATTTTGTTCGACATTATTTGCTGGTCTTCAGGATATTAAAAATTATATTGCATTTCATATGTCGCAAATAAACTTTATTGGAGTTCCGTGGATTCAATGTGTGTTACCGATTGAATTTTCGAGGTCACTTCATATGAAATTCGTCTCCAATTATAAAAGAAGTAAATAAATATTTTTCTTATAACTTTTATTCACTTATTCTATATAAATAATTTAAATAATATTAGTGTATTAGCTTACGGAGACTAATCCTCAGTGTATTTTAAAAGGCATTGTTGAGAAATACAGAACATTTAGTTTAAACATTTAGTTTAAATTATTCAATTTAGTTAGTGATTTTGTCTCCAAACTGTTATAAGTCCAAATTATTAGTCTGCCGATAACTATTAAATCTTATTCTTGGGGACTAGATGGCCGAGCAAATAGGGTTTCAGTGGGCTTGGTACTGAAGGACGTGGGTTCGAATCTCACCTAGGTGGGTTATAATATAATAAGTGGCGATCCAACGAAATGAAGTTTGGCCTACTCTCTCTGTATAAAATAGGTTGGTAACCTTCATGCCGTAGTTGGAGTGTATAAGGTCGTTAAGTCCCAATGCAAAAAAAAAATTGATAAAAATCTTATTATTTCTATGATTAATCGTATAATTTAATTAAGTTATAGGAACTTTATGATTTACTTGTTTAGATCATTATGGATATGGTTATTTGTGACATAATAAGGTTTATTGAGTATTTAACGAAGGATTTCAGATTGTGGGAATTGGATACGAGAATAATTAAATGGGTTAGTGCTATGAGGCTCCACTTTACTCCGACTGTCCAAATAAGTCTAATAGCAGTCATATATATGTCTTCTGTAATGAAAATATAGGAATCTGGTTTGGGCTAAATCAGCAACATTTGGAACATTTAAGGTCTTTATGCATAAGTTTATTTGTGACAAAGTAGGGAGCATTAAGAATTTTTCGAAGGATTTGGGATAGCAAGAATTGGATACGAGATTAGTTTGATGGTTAAGTGGAGCCCCAAAGCTCAATTCTATATGTCCAAAAGGGTCTCGTAACTGTCATGTTGGAGAGGTCTAAAAGGAAGTTGTAGTCATATTTATGGATTCCAAGAAAGAGATTTGTCCAAATGCTAGACTTCACTACTAGTGGATCTGTTCAAAGGGGATTAATGGAACATTATTAAAGGATATTTAAGAACAGAAAGTCGAATGTTTAAAAAGGAAAATTCAATTGAAAAAAATTGATATACATATCTAATTGCTTCCATGATTTTAAATTATTTACGTTTCAATTAACTAGAATTTCTGTAGAAGTGTTTTGAAAACTATTCATTGATATTTACAACCGTATAGATTACATAAAAATAAATTTAAGGAAATGACGAGAATGATGTGTAAATAACCACTCACTGGTAGCTTTTCAATTATTGTTCTACATTAGAGGGTGTCTTGGCATCTTCTTTTTACAGGCCTCGGAGAACTATCGGACAATTGAGTGTGAGTCGAGTTGGAAAACTAGTGGATTCCTTCAAACCAGCAACATATCGAACATTAAGATCTGTGTGGAGAAGTAAGTACTTACATGTGACGTAGTAAGGAGCATTGAGGATCTTATGAAGGATTTTGGTTTGTAAAAGAGCCCCAAAGCTCAACTTCGTTTGTACAAATGGGTCTAATTCCTGTCATGTAAATAAATCTTTTGTAATTAATTGGATCTTTTGAGCGCTTTTCTAGTAAATCTTGGAGTTGTTGAAAACGACGAGTTTCTTATCATTTAAGTTTCATGTGAGGATTCCAAGTCGGTTGTTCAGAGGGATCCTATGTAGCAGATCTGTTCAACGAGATTCAGTGGGAATTTATAGAATTGTAAAAAAAATAAATAAATACAAAATTTGCCTTTGTCGCCATCCATTGCATTTAGAAACTTTTTTAATTCATAAATACCAAACTGTCAAGAATAGATGTTTAGAAAAACGTAATTCAGAATTGTAAACGCAACTAGTTTCAAGGAATCACTTTCGTCATTCTTATATTTAAAAGCAATAAATATTAATTTTATTTTATACCAAATTACCCGATGTAATCTAAACCAATCTTAAATCTCAGTTGCAGATAGACATTGTCCATGTATGAGGATGACCTGTATAATTTCCACTGGTTTTCGGTGGATCCTTCCCAGAGAAAATTTCACAGGAGAGCCATTATTTCCTTTTTATGGCCTGTTCATCTTTCACTGAGCCTTTGGTCTGAATTATTCCTCATGGTCAGTTTTAAAATGGGGAAAACCTCTGAATGAAATATGGTGGCATATTTTATTTCCTTTTACCATGAACCTCCACGTTTTGATACCATATGCCCTTATTTGACGTAAGAATATACTCAAGCTTAAATCATTTACTGTTTCCGTTTATAATTTTAGTGGCAAGTCAAATGTAAACATTCTGAATTAAAGTAGCAATACGATAAAATACAAGTTTGTACCACTTACAACTCATTTAAGTCATCGCTCCATTCGTTGGTATTGTAGTATTGTTTCAAGACCAGCGGTTATACAGTAATGTGATACTGTCAGCACTCATGTTCAAACTATATGTTTAAGCACAACATAAGGGTATTCATATAGAGGCTGGATACACCCTTGGAGAATCATAAAATTTTCTGAGTTCAGAGAGACTCGAACTCGGACTCGTAAGCTCGTGCTGGACTCGCAAGGAGTCTTGCCCACCAAGTAACCCAACTCCTATTATAAAATCAACCACTCCACAATAAATATTTATTTTATTTTATTCACACCTCCTACAAGTAAAGTAAATTTGTTAAGAATACTAGAACTGTTAGGGTTGAGAGAAATGAATACTCAACAGTATTTCATGCAAGCACCAAAAATAATGAAGAAAAATATATTATATGATGTTCCATTAATGTCTATTTCTTCCTTATGGGATTATTTTCAGGTCCGACATTCGTTACCATGTACTGATAGGTATATGCATACCTACGCAATCATACATGTTACAGTCATCGAAGATTAAATGTTGACCAAATCACACATGTATTTCTAAAGTGACAAAACTCAAATATCTGTATCTGTAGTTATCATTATGTTTAAGTTTTATACTTCTTTATGTCAAAAAGATATCGAATTAACTTTAAATCCCACCTGACACATCTCAATTGCAGTTTGAGCTAAAAAATAAATCAGATACACTTTAAACATTTCATAAAAGACTGTAAGAATTATTGTTTTTTAATAATGGTTTTTGAGTTTTGTCAAATTAAAAATGCATGTACGATATATCTAAGATTGGATAAACAAGTTATTTGTTCAAGTATGAAAAACAGCAATATATTCTTCCAGAATTCAACCTTCAGAAAACCACGAAAGTAGATCTCTTTCCCATTTATTTTTCTTTCTGGTTCATTCAAGCATACGCGCTGTGACTATCATTTCTTTGAGTTACTGTGTCCCTGTTATCTGTGATAAATTATTATGTTTACAAGTATATTTACAGTGGATGTAGTTTATGCAGTATCTAAAGTTATATTAACTAATGGAGATATTTTTATGGATTTATAATACCCATTCCCAATTAAATCCCTATAAAGTGTCACAGATCATTTATATCCGTCAACATGTATTTCATCCACTTTTATTTATTTTATTTAAAATGATAAATTATATCATTTTAGATATTTTTTCTTATCTAAATCTTAGCATGATAAGAAATTTTAATTATCAAAAAAGATAACTACGTACGCTCTAATTTCCTAATATTTCAGCATAAATCAGTTTTATAAACAGAATCTCGCTGTGTTACTTTAATTTTATTTTCAATCAAAGGAACCACGGGCTTAGAAGTTCACAAGTTAATCAATTATATTATAAACTTCATCTCTGAATATTAGTAAGAGAACTGTGATTTAATCAGTAATACTATTTGCAAACACGTTTTTTATTGGGATTGGTATGAAATAGAGAGAGGGGATAGAAAATGGGATTAGAACAGTAGCTAAAGATACTAAAATTAAGCAGAGCCCAGCTCTGTTGGGTGACTACCTAGAATTAGGTGAGTGCCCAATGATGCCCAAGTAACTGCCTTCTCAACCTTCAGGAGCTGCCTCATATATTAGTATGACTAGCTATAACCAGCTTGTTAGTTACATTCTGAAGCTGTTCGAAGGCGTAGTATATTCATATATATATATATATATATATATATGAATATGAGAGGAAGAGGAAAATGCGTAAATATGAGCACCTTTTGTTTTTAATTTTAAAGGTTCTTTCAATTTTAAAAATTCTAGATTTTTCTATACTAACAACTATACTCTCTCTCTCTCTCTCTCTCTCTCTCTCTCAAGGTTTTATAATTTTAAGTAGTTTTTATATATTATGGTTATGTTTTTAAAATAAATTAAGTCTGATATTATAACGTACCTCTCTCTCTCTCTCTCTCTCTCTCTCTCTCTCTCTCTCTCTCTCTCTCTCTCTCTCTCTCTCTCTCTCACTCTCTCTCTCTCTCTCTCTCTCTCTCTCTCTCTCTCAGTATAAATATGAGTGTGTGAGGGTATGTGTTTGTATGTTTAATATTACATTAATATTACAAAGAAATAAAGAACGAGGTGTGACGAAGATAACTATGTAGATGCCTATGGATCATCGCAGTATAATGTCATTTTAGCACCTGCGAAGGATGGAAAGACAGCATTTATCCCAGATCCTGCTTTAGGGGATGAAAATAATTACCTCGATCAATCAGATGAAAGTGAAAGGGCGAAAATGTATATATGTGCTAAGTGTGTCATTTTCCTTAAGGAGAAATTCCGCAATACACTACTGGTCCCCATAATCCATAATCGATGAGAGCCTTGAGCTTTCGGTCTATGGAATTATACCGAGCAGAATGAGGAGCTTCTTCCAGGCCTTTGGTTGTGAATACAAGGAATGGTACCATGATGGCCGAGATTATAATCCAGGACTTATGGAGCATTATCCACCATCATTTGGATAGCATTAGTTACATTTCTTTATACATTTTAAAATTTCATTATCGGTTTATTATTATTTCAAAGATTATATATAATTAATTATTGTTATTAATTGTTTGTAAACTTCTATTGTATATTCATACATGCTTATGTATGTAGTTTCTTAAGATATTTTAATTTTTTAAAGAGAAAAAAAAAAAGATATTAATGAGACGGAAAAAATTAAGAGAGGAATAATTAACTATAAGAGGAAAAACAGCTTACTGTAATAAATAACTAAATATATTGCAGAATAAAGTTTAGAATTTTAGAAATATTCCATTAATCTTAATAGAATTATAAGCGATACTAGCTGTGTTATTATTTTTATATTGGTTTGTGTTCAATTACATCATGCTTTAGATGCTATTAATTATTGTTATCATATAATTATTATTAATTGGTGTTATTATTATAATTGTTACTGCCATCATCTTAAAACAGATTGATAACAATGATGCTGTGGTGGCAATAATCGTTTTTTTTTTTTCATTAATTGGTTTATTTTAATAATTTTAATCTGTTTAATTTTATTGTGATTAAGTTTATCCTGATTAATATAATAATCGAAATCCTGATAATCACTATAGATTATCCCCCTATAGATTACCACTCTATTATCCCCTTATACGCCGATATAGGGGGTCCATAGAGGCTGAAGCAGAACGTGCTAGAGTACGATGGCCAGAAATTTGAGAAGTAGCTGCCGAGAGAGACAGATGACGAACATTCATAACAGCATTACGGCCCATTAGGAATTAATCAAAACCACTATTATCAAATGACTGAAATACCTAACTCCTGCTGATCTGACCAACATCAACTTAATTAAATCAGTTGTTAGGTTAGAACTATTTAAAAAATCCGGATTGATCTTATTTGATCACTTCTATGAAAAAAAATATATATATGAGTTAGTAGGCTTAAATGGTGTAATTGTGTGTAACGTTTATCAATGGTTCAACAATTTCTAAAAGTGAGTCCTTCCTAAATTATCTCTTCTGTATTAATTCCTCTTAAAATATCTCCAAAAATGATAATAAGCATTAACTCCTTTAAGTTTTCAATTGAACGTATTTCTTAAAAATACAAGCGATCCCAGAGATGCAAACGGATCTCACCTCATTCACCTTTTTGCCTCTATACCGCTCCTCTTCACGTCATAGCTTCTCAACAGAATGAGCTACAATTGCCAATGGGATGCCGTTTTAAAGAGAATAAACTAGGACTTATTTTGGTTTTTTGACAAATACTTATAAACAAAAGAACGGACGAAGAAGTCAAACGTCGTCGTCCGCTAGTGTCCTAAGGGTTGCGTATTCCTCCATTCCTGTTATTATTACTAGCACTGTAAAGTATATGCATTCGAATATTTCTCCTAGCCAACTAAAACATATACTGGCATCGCAATGTATTTGACATAAAAGTTTTGAGACATTTAGAATCAATTTGAGTTATTTATATTTTTCATATTTTAAAATAAATACATGTTTTGAACTGTAATTGCATATTTGTCTACATATTCACGGCATTTTCATTTTGCATATTTTTCTATAAATATTTTTCATATTTTGAACTGTATTTTCAAATTTATTCACATATTCGGCGTATCAGCATTTGACTGTAGAATTTGTTTCATGTTATTTTTTATCTAAAAATAAAATCCGAAAAATAGCAATGGAGCAATGCATATACTCGTACCCTATTTTTCCCGCCTAATCAATAAGCTCGTGTTTGTCCAGGTGCTGATTCTTTCCTTACCGTGAACTCTCGATCGCATTTGCTTCTTTCGGAATTGTTTAATCGGATTAATATCTGGTTCTTGCCCTGCTCCAATACGTGGAATATTACTTTATTTGGCGTTTTTTTTTTGTTCTTCCAATCATCATTCAATTACCCGGTATCTCACATAGGCATAGCCCACCAAGACATAACCTTATTCTGTGTTTATTTGTGTACTCCTACATGTATGTGCAAATTGTTCAGTTTTATTGCATGTAATTCATTCTCTCCTAAGATATATTCCAAGTTTCAAGACTCTAGCTTATCGGGAAAATGGTAAACAGATCTAAATCAAGATAGTAAATCCAAATTCCAACGGCACGGTACGTGGAGCTTGTTTGTTTTTTTCACCGCAACCCAAAAAGTGTCTAACGGACCAAAAGAAGTTTACACTTTAAAAGGTTCCGAACTAATATATTAAAAACTGGCAAATCTATTCAAGTGCTTAATGATGATTAACTGTTTGCGTGAGAGGGCTTAATTTTCTCGTTCCAGCGCCGAAAAACTTTTGTCTCTGAATGTGAAAGCTTCCACATCACATGACGGTCTTTCGGGCGCAAGGAACAAGGCGCTGACTTCAGCGCCAGGCTTAAATGACTTCATGTGTGAATTATCCTCAGATAAAATGAGACAGGAGCCTGAAATTTCGGTTTTCATAAGTTTGTATCAACTTTAAAAATATAAATATAATTTTACTTATGTTATACGGCGAAAAATCGATTATTTACAAAATAATAATAATAATTCATAGGTAGCCTAATTCATGATAGAACAGTTGACACTATCAAGTACTTTGGTGTTCCTTCAAAACATTTGAAAGAGATACAGAAGGCAGTGATGCTTGAAAGAGCGAGTACGGCAATAAATTCATGAAAATAAAGCATTAAATTCAAGCTATTTCCGGCCATTGCCAAGAAAAAATGGAATTCGAACAAAAATTATATATTCATTCAAGCATACATATGGATATGCATCCGTATATATACGTTCCCAGTCAAAAGTATAGCAACACCCATAATTCTTGAGATTTTCTTTGTTTTGACGTTAATCCATACCTGTTTATATTTACACTAGCGTCTCCCATCGCGGCTTCATAAATAAAGAACTTAGATTATTTTAACTAATAATTGAATTTCATTTGTTTATCGGTAAAAACCATGTATTGAAGTATGGAATTTAACATTATTTCTTCAATGATATTTTCAAGCATTGCAGTAATATTAAACCTGGTTAAAACTGCATTGATTAGGTGTTTGAAGTGTATGTAAAGGCGTAATTAGACATCCAATTTGGCAGGAATAATTTTATCGATCCATCTGGTTGAATTTTAATTTCTAACCATAAAAGTATATGACAGTTTGACAAACCCCGTTTCTGGCACTCAAGACTATACATTCTAACTACTATTATAGTAAAATTTATTATTATAAGCCTTCCGATAACTATGAAGTAAAATTATCTATGTTGTAGTTAAAATTGAGTACAGCTGGGTTTAATAGTTTTACCATTGCGAACTCTGTTGTAGAATGGCCACATATTGGTCGATTTTGAAACTGCACTGGGATCCACATGTCGTTCTGTATATTTATAGCTTTTTTAATGACGATTGAATTAAAAATAAGTAAATGTTATTATAAATAATAATACCATGGTAACCTCTTTCGAATGGACCTCGCCACCTATCGGTCGATTATCAAACTAACACATATTAATTACTTTTTTATGGCAATATAATTGAAAATCAATTAATTTTATTATTGCTAAACCTTTCTTGAACTATGAAGATAATGTGGTTAAAATTTAGTGCAGGTTGGTTCTGTAGTTTTCGCTATTAGTGATCACAAACGAAAAATGACTTGTCCTTTTATTTAATAGTATAGATTTATATTGTTTATTAAATGGGAGATATTAGGGATTATTGTTATTCACTATTTACCAACAAACGATGGTATTTTGTTTTATTGATTTTAAATTTATTTTCAGTCCAAGATTATCGTTAACCTCAAGTCTGTTCTTTCTTTTCTGTTTATTCTTGTTATAACAAAATTAGTAAAAACATTAATTTTATTCACAAAGAATCGTTTAAGCCACGATGATTCGGTAAGAATTTTCTTTACGTCTTATTATATGTAAATTGTAATTTAAAAGTTAAAATTGTAAAACAGGAAATTTTTAAAAAGTACGTTTTCTAACTTTTTTGTTTACAGGAAGAAATATTGCAATTTATTTTAACAAAATTTGTTTATAGTTAAAAAATATTCATTATAGAACTTTTCTTTATCATGAAAAAAACAGAGGTTTGTGTAAAATTTAAATATTTAAAGTTTTGCGGTATTTTTGACGGGGAGTTTATATATGAGTAATTTGTGAAACTTGTTTAGATTACAATGTGGAATTATGTATACTGATATGAGATACAGGTAATATAAAATTTGTGTCATTGTCAATAAAAAACAGATATATTAATTTATTTAATAATCATTGCCAATGTTGATATATTAAACAACTTTCTTTGTGGATAAAATGATTGTAATATACAACCTTTTAATTATTTTTAAATCCTTGTGTTAATATATACATATATGTTTGTGTGTATGTGTTCAACTAAAATTTACATGGAATTATTGAATCCTTATATTATTGTTGCATAGGTAGTAAAAATTGTTAGTATTAGTAACCATTTACAGTATATACGCACATTTAATATATGCCAAACATTATGCTGAACGTTTAAAACTCATATGCAAACATATTTGAATTTTAGTTTTATTGCAATAAACAGGAATTTTCAATCCGCAAACCCAATGTTTATTGTTATCATACGTGTTAAATGTCTCCTAAATACAAGGTTCGAACTAAGTATGGGCATTAAAAACATACCAGGTCTTCTGTTTCCAGTTATTTTTATAAAGAATGTCGGGATCAGTTCGCTATTATGATTTTATGTTTTCATTTATTCATTGTTACACAAATGGATATTGGGCAAAGTTCATTAAACTTGTCAATCTCATAAAGTAATTATTGGTAAATATATAATACATGTGTTAAATAAATAATTATTTGGCAGTGCTAGGTTTAAACGGCAGAACATTATATTACGCAACCCATTTGTCGCTTTTACAACGGCCAGCCATTGCCAAAATGTAAACGTGTCATTGTGTACCTGGCTAGAGTAGTGTTAGCTTCTTTGGAGTTGGGAGGTCTAATGTGGTTGGTGTAAAAGGATTAAGGCTCTTAGAAGCTCTCACCCTATTTCTGGTCCCTTTAATGACAAGGAAAGTAACAGGAAAATGTCTTACTAACGTCAGAGTTTTTCCTTTTTGGAAAACTAAAAACAATTGCTGTTATTTAATAAGTGAATCGTGTGGAAAGAATGTTTTTAAACATTGACTGGAAGTAATTCTCTGTCAAAAGGGATATTTAAATATTTAGAATATAATTTTACAAATTATTATTTTCGTATAAAATAAATCAATCCTTATCGCAAAACACTAATGTATAAAACTCGTTTAGTAAAAATATCTCTCCGATATATATTAAAACACAAAGTAATGAACTACCAAATAAAAAAATAAAATAAAAAAGTTTTTGACCTAAAAACAATACAGTATTAATCAACTTTAAATCTGTAAGAGTTCACAGTTAAAAAAAATCAAAAATAATTAAAAATTTAATGGAAAAATGGTATGTGTAGCAATATTAGTCTTACTTTGTGTGTGTGTGTGTGTATATATATATATATATATATATATATATATATATATATATATATATATATATATATATAAAGTTACAATAATATTAAAAAAACATAATATAATAATAATTGATTTGTTCTTTTGTATATATACAACTTTGTAATACTTGTTTTCAAATATTTTAGTGAATTTATATTGTATTTGCACATAAAAAAGATATTTCATATAGAATTAATTTCCCTACACGAGTTATATAATTTGGCGCTCATAATCACTTATTGACATAAAATAACATATATTAAATTTTTTATTTTACTAAAAATAATGCAAAATAAATTATAAAATTATATTAAGGTTCCACCTTTAATTTATTTTCTTCTCATTATTATTTTTTTCTAAATGAATCGAAGCCTTACATAAACCTCCAAATCATTTGTGAGTATTTACTCAACATCATACAGACAATAACTACGAGATTTACCTCCTTCCTTAACGAGTGAATTCAGACTGAGAGAATTTTTCTCTTCGTAGTTGTAAAATGTGCCAAACGTTAGCTTCATTCAAGTCACTTACTGTTAGGTACCCAGACATATTTAAATAAAAGTCGCATCACTCAAGAGTGGCTCTATAAATTGTCTTTATTAACCATTTTCAGGTCAGGTATACACATTTAAAATCATTTAAATTTAAGTTTTTTTGTTTTTTTTTCTAAGTCTACTGTAATAATAATTTACTTTCATTCATTGCTATTTCTTTATTTTTAACCTCATTTAATGTTTTTGAACGATAGGACCCCTTCAAATAATCTATCGAATTATGGTGTACTGTAGTACACTGTGCCCTGAAAAGGGCTAATATTATTTTTTTCATCTTAATATATAATATTATGTATTTCAGTACTTATTTGTTATTCTTAAGGGACTATGTCTCAGATAAAACGCCATAAACAAAGAAAAAATTAACAAGGGAATATAAAACGTATCAGGAATATTAATTAAATAAAAGCAAGGTTAAACACCTAAAGAAAAATGAAACTTTTAGAAAATTCCATCCGGAAAAACTTGGACTTACTTGGAATCCACATGTCAGACATATAAAACAAGAAACTGCTCGTCGTTTCCGAATAATCTAACATTTACTAGACTAACTTTCAATAACTAACTAAATTATAAAAGACATATTTACATGTAAGAGTAATTAGACCCATTTGGATATACGAAGTTCAGCTTTAGGGCTCCACCAAACCTTACAATCTGAAATTCTTCGTATGTCTGAAATTTTTTATAACAATATTGAATTATTATTATAATTATGGTTTCGGATGAGCGTAAATGTATCTAATACATAATAAATCAACATTTTAAGTATTAAATCATAGAAGAACAGAACACACAAGTACTAGTAAAAGAGAAAGAAAGGGCAAATCCTTTGTCTTGAGGGAGGCAATATCCCCTAGAATATTGGAAGAAGCAATATCCGAGGGCTGTAGGCGATTTCATTGCTTTAATCGGTCCGCAGCAAGGAACTGCATTAAAAAAAAAAAAAATATATATATATATATATATATATATATATATATATTATACAGGATCGATCAACTTAAAATAAAACGGGTTAGGTAGTGATAATTTTATTCTTATTTTCATTAAATAATTATTTGAAAACTCAGCCTCCACATCCAATTAATTTACGATACAGGGAAGACAGCAACTCTAGGATCTCTTAGTATCTGACCTCAGACATAGAAACGCTTGGTTTGGGGTTCCCCAGGCTAATATATATATACTAGTGATGGGCAGTCTTGGTGGTGACATGTCTTGAAAGCCGAATAGTTTTACATTTAAATTTCTACGATTGAAAATAGTTTTATTGAAATGAAAACACGGCCTTCATCGATTTTAATTGTAATTTTTGATTTTAGATATGTTTAATCCAGGAATTTTTTTTTTTTTTGTAATAAATTATTGAACTTTAAAAAATATTATGGCATTAACAAAAAAAAATTTGATAAGTTCTACAACACTGAATAAAGAACTTGCGTAACCTACTATTGTTATATTGTTGATCACAAGTTTTGTTTTTGTGTCATAAAGATATTTATAGTCATAAATAACAAGAAAAGGAAACTGCTTTTTTAACAATTTATATACATTTTTTTTGTTAGATTACATTATAGATGTATATATATATATATATATATATATATATATATATATATATATATATATATATATATATATATATATATATATAAATATATATATATATATATATATATATCAGAATGTCCATAAATATGATGCCTTATCATAAGTTAACAACAGTAAATGCTGACTTTTGCTTTATTTTTCTTTTTAAAAAATTGATAAAAATAAACAAAAACCTGTAGCTAGTTGTACAAATGGCTATAAAGTCATGAACGAAGCTCCACGAAACCCAACGGAAACAATGATTGGCTGGGCCTACTAATCGACCTTTTACCAGCCGACTAGTCGGCCAAAGTGTGCTAAACAAGCGGCAGGCCACAGAACTAGTCTCTACCTAGGAAGAGAAGAGGTGTTTATTAGAAATACTTTTTATTTTAATTTTATTTATATATTTGGTATTTATTTATTTATAATTTCATGATGAACTCCTTTTCATAATATCTTCTTCAAATTCTTTAAACTAAATATTTCAATTAGGTCCTTCATTTGTGAAGTCCACATAAGCCTATTTAACAATTAAGTTAAAACCATTTACTTCTCCGATAAATCTCATAAAAAAAAGAACTCTATAAAGCTAAATTTTCCAGTCTATCCCATCTTCACGGTTATAATAATGTTTATCTTACTATTAAAGAAGATTGTGTTCATAATATTAAATACCTCACCCCCTGTGCATAATGTTATTATTAAGAATATTAAATATTATATTATTCTTGGCCGCAATTTTTCAACACCTAATTCCAAATTTATCAAACCTATACTCTTCCTCATCACTGACCTAAAACATATTCATAGAGAAATTTCCCTGATTGAGGGTAAAGATGAAAGATTTACCGTAACCGTCCCTGTAACATTATCAAACATTTTCTTCAACATCCAATTTTTCCTCTTAATTTTTCGAAGACCTTTCATATACAAAATCTTTCCCAAAGGCAACAAAGATCCAACTCCTTCCCTCAAAACGATCGAAAAAGAAAAAGAAATTCGACACAGCTCATAAACAAAAAAAAATTACATTTTAAAAAAAGTCCATAAAAGTATTAGGTTTATAAATTATTATTAAATTAATGTTAACTTTTAATTTTTTTTTTATTCTATTACAATCTGCTATATTTGTTCCAGAATTTTTTTTTTTAGTTTTTTTATTTTGTTTATTATGATTTAGTAAGACGTTCCACTAACCAATCGACCTCCTCAATATATTAAGAGGAATTCCTCCTGTTTAAGAGTTACTCAAGCATGAGGTCTTACCAGTCTATCCTTAGGCGATTCAAATCTGCTTCATCTCCCTTAGAGATTCAGAGGTTACCACTGTGAAATAGATACAAAGTTCCATCAGTTGTTACTTTGAGTTCAAAATACTTTACCATAAATACTTGTTAACAGAGGTATTTAGCGTAGCGTTGAACCTTGAAAGTGGAAAAGAAGTATTCCAAAAATGCCCTACTACTAGTACTGTAAAATACTAATACTGTACATTTGCTTATCTATGAGCCCTAAATATCAACTCAAAATGAGAAATCATTCATACGTTTAATGGAATATTTATTATCTTTCTTCTATTCAACAACATTTTTTCTGTATTGAATAACTTTTTATTTATTTTTTTTTTATTGAGTTACTATTTTATATAGTACAGAAAAAAAAAAATATCTAAGTTTTGAATGATTAAAAGTTTGTTTTCTTTTTAAAATGTCTTACCTTACGGTTTATATATTGGTTTGTTTCATATGAAATGTATGTTTTCAAAGTAAACGTTATTTAGCAAAATAACTTTATGAATCAAAACATCAATCATCATCATCAAATCATATCTATTCCAAATATTTACCCTCATTTTCTATACAATTTTTGTATTGTTATTAACTTTTCGATCCAAGAACTGAAAAATTCGGTGTTTTGAGTACAAATAAATTCAGAAAATGCATATTTTTACCACAGAATCATTTTCAGAAATCCGGATAAGGTAGGTGTAGAATGACTTAGAAACACACCTCGTGTAGTTTCTTCACTATCTGTACTGAAAAATGATGTCTAGTTGTGTAAGAATATAGATCCATTCTCATTTATCCCTGAATTTCTTTTCTTTTTTTTTTTTTTTGGAAGTTTTAATATATTATGTCTATATCACTACAGTACAATGTGGATGCGATGGTGTCACCTAGGTTCAAAAAGTAGAAACGAATTATTCCTGCCGTTGACCACCGCACAGAAACTAATAATTTTCATTATGCCAATTGGAGTTTGGTATATGTCATGTGGCATGTCGTTTGCAACATCCTTACCTGAACGCCTTATATATAAAACGCCTTGTAAATATTGGTTATATTTTCTGAAATTGCCTGTTTCCATGGTGATATTCGATGGCATACTAAGCAATGTGCGATCAATCGGCTCATTATATTAAGTAAACGTAAACGTAGTAAACGACAGAAATCCACTAATCCCACTTTGCTATTATATAAATATATATAACTAGGTGCAACTCGAAAGGCAAAATATATATTTATTTTTTTCTCACTTTCAACTCAGCAGGCTGCTTTTATTCATTGGCAGCCAAATTTATAGGCACTTCTGATCATAAATTTACTGTTGTCAATCTATATCTATTGAATAACTTTGTATTTTTCTAGATTTCGTGGGATTGACGGAGGTTTTCTCTGAGTTACGTTTCCCTTCAGGAAGCAAAATATTAGTTTTAAAAATATGAGCATCATAGGCATGCACGCCGTCTTAGCGGAAGACCGGTAATAATGCTTTGAATTTTATCATTCTTCCATTCATTGTAACTGAAAGAGGATAAAACTGAACTAAAAATGAACAATGAGGCCCCTTACTCAAGTACCTAGCCTCGCAGGGAAGTAGGTAACGCTCCGCCCACTTCTGATATATGTCTTGAAGCTCTTAATTTATCCCCTAGTGCCAGTCTCTCGAATCGGGCTATATATTCACCTAAAAGCTTTTTCGTTGCCAGCCTTGTAGCCCATTTCCATCTCCCATATTTGTTTTAGTGAATGTTTCTCTAAAGTAAGTTTTACAAATCAAGATTATGCATTATTGTTTTTTATTGGGGATCTACGTCCTTACGTACTCAAACTAGGGCAGGAAGGACGGGTTATCCTACTGATTGTTACAACCTTCCTAGCCAGATTTGGAAAGTTATGATTCATAAGAGGATCCGCATCGAAATCAATTTTAACCCGATTGTGTGGGATTCGAACCCACGACCTTCTCTACCGAGCGCGCTGAGATCCTCGCCTCAACTCTCCTAGCCATTGAGTCCATATTTTGCGTTATTAAGAGAGTAATTTGTTATGTAAAGCAGCTAAATCTATTGTATAAGAAATAACAAATAATAAATAAGAAATTCAATTTTCAAGAGAAACAACATTTTATTCGTTAAATGTCCAAAATTTTAAATATTAAAAAAAAAAAAATTATCGTAAAAAATATTAGCTTGAATTAACTGGTTTCTCTATAAATCCGGAACTATTTTTTATGTGTGAGACTGAAAGAAAAAATACAGGATTCACGTAAATAAAATACATCATAAAACCCTTTCGGGTTCCTTACGATCCTAAACTAATAACTTCAAACTAAAATGAAGGCTAATAGATTTTTAAAAGTACCATGAAATCCTTTGTCACAAACGAAAATCAGCAGTATCTCTCTTATAAGAAAAAAATATTTTAAAAATCTGTACGGTAGGTAGGTTCAGTATGTGCAGATAACCTGACCAGGGGCTAACGAAGATTTGCTTTGGATTTGGCTGAAATCACGCGCAACCGCAAGGTTCATCCAATGAAGGGTAGTCACTTTATAGAGGCTAAATGAGCCCAAAGAAGTCATTTATCAAAAGAATGAACTTAAATTACTTTTTTATCGTATTATAAAACTATATGAACAAAAGCTTTTTTATTTATAAGATAATTATATTGAATCGAATTGTGTTGAATTGAAAAGGCATTTTTTCTTCATTTTCATATAAGGTTATAGCATTCCGCTTCAAGTTTCTGGGTGTACACCCATCAATAGGACTGAAGCAGACATAAATTACACAATCAGAGATTTAGAAAACATTAATATAACTAAATAGTTACAGATCATATTTTGTATGGTAAGACTAAAACGACAAGACACGGCCCGTCGTTTTCCTCTATTTCAGCATTTACTTGAAAAACGTTCAAACCATCCAATTCATCTCGTATCCAATCCTTACAATCCAAAATTTAAAAAAAAAATCCTCAATGCTCCTTACTTCGTCACAAGCAAACTTATCCCTAAAGGCCTATATATTCCTTACGTTTCTGACTCAGCTCAAACCAGATATCTATCATTTTATAGCAAACTCCACAATCATTCCATTCAAAGATATTTGAAAAAAAAAAACTACTATTAGGGAAGTATATAAATATTTTTGTTGATATAATGTATTTATGTTAAAGTTTAAATACAGTACTGTAACTAAATAATACAGATGATTCAATAATACCCGCTGATGGGGATGTTTATCGAAAAATATGAAGTGGAATTGTTATATTGAAATTGGAAAAAAAATAAATAAAATCTAAGAGAATATCATATATACACTGAAAACTTAAGGATTATTTTTTTTCCTCATAAACTTTGAAATGTTTAAAAAGTTAAAAATTTTACTGGTATAAATAGTCAATACATTCTTGTGGCCTTTTTGTATTATTATGAATAAAATTGAGAAGCAACCTAACCACAGAGATTTGATTTTAAAATTAATAGCTTAATCATATATTGATTTTCATTCAAATAACTTATAATACAAGCACAATTACTTTGAGAAAGCAATAAATTGAGATTGAGTTATGGATTTCGAAGTAATTTTAAAACTGCCTGGAAGGAGTCTCCATCTTTATTATAAAAGATTCAGTCTCCAAATACTGGACTGGTACCAACTCTTTCAGGCTGAAACCTGGAAAGTTGGCCAATAAAGTCTGAAGTTATAAATAATATGACTATTATAACCTATAAAAGAGAAATAAATTGTAGAAATAAACTGTAAGATATTTATGACTCTGTGGTGGTGAATCAGTTCACAAAGCAAAACAGATTTATCAATAAATCTTTATGAAAAGGAAATTGGCTTTTACTATATTGTCACAGTAGTTCTTGTTCGTAAGTATGGCTTTATGACAGATTACTTAGCTCACACATTATTGCATGATAAACTTCAAACTATAGTCCATTGATTTCGTGGGCTACTATCGCTTTGAAATCCTACCAAAAAATCTCAATGCTCCTTACTTTGTCACCAATAGACTTATCCATAAATATCTTAATGTTCATGTTAATCTTAATATTCCAAATGTTGCTGATTTAGCCCAAACCTGGTACCTACCATTTCATATTAAGCTCCATAACCACTCGAATCCACTAGTTTCTCAACCTGCTTCCCACTCCATTCCGAATAATCCTCCGAAGCTTCTAGTGAGGAATTTGTGTTGAAGTGCTACTAACGAGTTGTACTTTTCAAATTTTGACATGTTATTGTAATCGTTATTAACACATTTAATGTATATATATTCGTAGTAATGTATATATTTGTACACTTGTAAATTTCAATTAATTGATAAATGGATCTGCCGGTACCACTTCTTTGGTTGTAAGGCAATGAACTCTTCATGTCCAATTTTTACTTCCACGTAATCATCAGTGATCCGAAATTTTAAAAAATGAGCCATTGATCAAAACAATCCATAATCTGAAATTAGTTGGTCTATGTGCAGGATGCATAACTTTAATTCCTCGCAATTCCGATAATTTTTCCTAGGTTGATGTACATTGGCATTGTCGCGTTGGAAAATAACTTTGTTCTTGGTCATCAAAGCGGAATAATTTCAACGAAAAACTGTTTACAGTAAAGGTTTGAGTAAACATCCCGACATTTAGGAGCGAGCTCAAAATGCAAAACGCCTTTTAAGTTCCACCAGCGTCAGAAAAGCATCACATTTTTCCCTAACCGATCGAAACTATTTAGAATGCGGTAGTATTTCTTTGAATAACTGAGTCTCTCTCTATCGCACAAACCCAGTAATGATTTTCCTCCTGAATTCGCGCTTGCAATCTACTTTGGAAAAATGTAGGTTTTACCATATAGCTCGAGTCAAGGAATTGAAGGATTAGTCAAAGTAAAAATTGACGTATATAGTAGAAACAAAAACATTATGAGTGTTGGAATTATAGGTTGTGTACATGCTCAAGGACTTTTGTAACTATCCAGTAGAGCAGCAAAAACATTATGAGTGTTGGAATTATAGGTTGCACATCTTAATTGGATTAAAGATTAAAGACCAGGCTGTCAAAAAATATTATATTAAAAAAAACATTGAATTTTTATTTACTGTATCATTATTCCGATGATTATTTAATTATTTTAAGTTTATTTATTTTAAGGTGATGTGTACTGCACAAGAACCAGCATCTTCTAGTATATTTATTTATCTTTTTTTTTTCATTTTAAAATGTTCATCTTTTCTTCTTATTTTCGAATCACCTACTTTGGAGTAGGTTGAATCAATTATTTCATTTATTTATTGATTTTTTGAGGATGCTTCTCTGCCCTTCCTCCAGCACTCCATTCTCTCAGATGTTGCCTCTCTTCTCTCCTCTTATACTATAGTATCTCTTCTAGCGTTAGGTCCTTCTTGAAATCCTTTATTTTTATCTTTTAGCAATTTTCTTAATCTACATTGTTCTTAATTATATTCTTTATTCAATTTACAGAAGAAATAACATTTTATTCATTAAATGTCCAAAATTTTAAATATTTAAAAAAAAATTATCTCAAAAAATTGCAGCTTAAATTAACTGGTTTCTCTACAAATCCAAAACTACCTTTAATGTGTGAGATTGAAAGAACAAATACAGGATTCACATAAATAAAATACATCATAAAATCCTTTCGCGTTCCTTACGATCCTAAACCAAATCCGAAGGCTAATTACTTTTTTATCGTATTATAAAACTATATGAACAAAAGCTTTTTTATTTATAAGATAATTATGTTGAATCGAATTGTGTTGAATTGAAAAGGCATTTTTTCATCATTTTCATATAAGGTTATAACATTCCGCTTTAACTTTCTGGGTGTACACCCATCAGTAGGACCGAAGCAGATATAAATTACACAATCAGAGATTTAGAAAGCATTAATATAACTAAATAACTACAGATCATATTTTGTATGGTAAGACTAAAACGACAAGACACGGCCCGTCGTTTTCCACTATTTCAACATTTCCTTGAAAAACGTTCAAACCATCCAATTTATCACGTATCCAATCCTAACAATCCAAAATTCTTTAAAAAACTCCTCAATGCTCCTTACTTCGTCACAAGCAAACTTATCTTAATCTACTTTGGAAAAATGTAGGTTTTCCTATATAGCTCTAGTCAAGGAATTAAAGGATTAGTCAAAGTAAACATTGACATAAATTGTAGAAACAAAAGCATTATGAATGTTGGAATTATGGTTGAGTACATGCTCAAGGACTTTTGTAACTATGTGGTAGAACCGCTGAAACCATAAAACAACACCACGCTGTCAAAAAATTATACATTAAAGAAAACATTGAACCTTTATTTTTTATAACATTATTCCAAAGAAAATCTGTACTGCACCAGAAGCAGCATTTTCTTGTAAATTTATTTTTCTTTTTTTTTATTTTAATGTACGTTGATTAAATTATTTTATTTTTTTAGATGCTTCTCTGCGCTTCCTCCAATACTCCTTCATTCTCTCCAATATTCCATTTCTTCTCTTCTCTGATACTACAGTACCTCTTCAAGCTTTATCCTGAAGGTCCGTGTTATTTCCGAGCATCCTCGACTTTATTTGTAGTTACTTAAACCTAAAGATATTTTAAAAACGCATTTTTAGGGATATGATTTCTGGAGAAAGTCAAGTTGAATAGAGATTTATTTTATAAATTATCCTTATAGGACACATTATTAAAGAGGTTTTACGTTTACATTTATAATTATATCAATCATTTTATTCTATTACGGTGTATGATCTATTACGCTCTTTTTGGTTGATTAGAGATCTTGATTAAAAATGGTTCAACAGTTTTCTGATAATTAAAAAGATTTTGCAATTTTTCGATTTCATTATTTCTTTAGAAAAGTATCGGTATTAGGAGTCAAACCTTCAATAATTATGGTGATGTACGATATTGCTATTATCTTTATGATGTACGATAGTTTAGTATACCTAATTATGTAATCATTATCAATCCCTCTCTTATTTAAGTAAAAAAACATAATAAATTCATCTATAGCAAGAGAGGAATCTCTATGTATTATATTCTGAAACTTGAATCTAAAACAAACCCCTTCCAGATCAGATACTACTACTGCAAGCCGAATGCCTATAAATTCCTAACTGAATTCGGCCTTTTTGAAACGATATCATCTGACTAACTCAGCTAGCATGCCTCTGCGACAAGCATAACGGACATCTCATCACATTCTTTACGACTGGCCTGTTTTTGAAAAGGATCTTTTAAAATACCACAAGGAGACAATAAAAAAAATCATCCTCGGAGCTGATCTAGATCTTCCAGAAGAGCAATGGTGGGGGGCCTAATACTGAACTAGTTTTTTTTGTTATTTTAATATTTAAAAATTCTTTATTCATTTATTTATTGTATTCTATTTTATTAGTAAAATTTCATCTACTTTTAGTTTGTTTACTGTTAATGCTATAAGAAATATTAGTCTAATAAAATTAGAATTTGTAAATAATGTCTCCTTTTGTACATTTCCTTGTAGTTTATTACACTTACAACGCACTGCTAATAATTTTCTTGATTTTTAAAAATAAAATACTTTTTTTTTTTATCTCATATAAGTTTTTTTTTTTTTAACTTGAATTTTTTAAAAACATTTTTAATCATGAAACAATTATGATGGAATAAAATTCCATAAATTATCCTCATTACATCTCTGATTGCTAAAGGCAGTGAATCGGAGGTCATTACTTTAACCGCATCGTCAAACACTTCATTGGTAACAATTCTCTCTTGTTTCGAAAATGAGCCTCACAACTTGAATATAATCACCATCCTCTCTTTTCCAATTGCAAGCTTAAAATGTTTGTTGGCATTTAAAACCATTTTATACGTTTTTATTTTAATTTATATCCTTAACATCAAATCTGCTTTTTTAATTATTTCATTAGGTTATGTCGGGTTTGATTCTTGATCGAAATTTGATCTCAAGGAGTTTGTTGGAAAAAAAAGAACACAAAATTGTAAGCAAAACATAGACCTCCTAAAAAATAACCCAGAATCGCTATTTTTTGAAATGACAGTTTCAGAAAACGTTCGATACTTCTCTCTAATGATAAAGTTACAAAGTTTTTTTTTTTTTTCTGGAAATTAGCGCTTACGGGGAATCACTTCTCAGCCGAAGATAATCTCTTTCCTTCTAGAGTAAAATAGATACCTATTAGAAAATGTTAACCATAAATTCTTCTTCTTCTTCTTCCTCCTTGTACATGTAAGCGTTTATATGCCTAAGGTCCAAGCCAGCCATCCATCCCTGTTCCTAGCCAGTGAATCGCTTTCATGGAAATCAGCAGATGATAAGAGCTATTCCAGACGGAAATGTCGTCCATTCATGTTATTATAGATCTGACTAGGAACATCTTCTTTTTTGCCTATTTTCGAAGAGCTTTCTTGGGTGCCAGTCCTCCTCCATATGGCAAAAGTTGGCTGCTTCTTTTTAACTATTTTTCTTGCAGCTGAAACTTTGAGGTGCTCTCATATCCTGCAACTTCTTATCTAGCTCGACCTGCTATTTTCCTTCGGTACCTCATTTCCTGTTAGATCTAGCTTTCGCTTCAACAGAGCAAAGTAGATAAATAAATGGCCTTAAAGATAATCAGTTTAACATTATTGTCTATCTTCCTCTTTCCAGAAACCTTGTTGCATAGTTGGTAATCGACATTTTTCACCATCATAATTCGGTTGGAAACGTTCTTATCAATCTTTCCATACCTGCTTATGTCTATACCTTGCCTGTAAAATATATTTGCTAGCAGTAAATAACTTTCATATTATATCTACCTCATATCACTGGGCCATAGTCGTTTTAGTCAAAGAGATGGGTGGCAGTAGATAATGATTGAACCCTATTGGAACACCATGAAAAATATTAGTTCTTTTGATGTGAAATGTTTTATCTGGGATTGGAATTTCTATGTAGAATGCATAAAACCAAAAATGAGGGATATAGGAGAGAAATATTTGATTAACGGAGAATGCTATCAATGAATACCCCAATCATAAAGGCATAAGTATTTTATTGAATTCTCGAAAGTGACTACCTTCGTCCTATTCAGCAGTTATATTTATTATCAGATATCGAACTTTCACTCCTTAGGTTTAATACTAAATTGAATTCCTCTGATTCACAATGGAGCTCAATCTCAAATATTAAACCCACGGGAAACATCTTCATAGGAATTTTAAGGTTGTTAGGGATTGATATAAATGTTTATTATAAAAGATTGTATAAGAACAAAATATATTTCGTTATCATGTTCTAGAATTATTTCGTTGCATATATAATTCGTATCCAAATCTTTATTAGTCAATTTTAATCAACGCTGGATTAACTGTATACCATAACAATACGACGTATTGTATACCATATACCATTACATCATTTACAACTTTTAAAATCTTTATGTAGTCATGATGATACATGGTACTTTAACTGTTTGATTTTAAATTTTAAATACGGAAAAAAATTTTATTTCTATTAAAAAAGGTTTTTAAAACCATTTTATACGTTTTTCTTTTAATTTATCTCCTTAACATCAAATCTGCTTTTTTAAGTTTTTCATTAGGTTATGACTATTGGGTTTAATTCTAATGGGTTGCTATGGTATCTATCTAATAGGTATGACTAATGGGTTGCTAAAAATGTCTCTTTTTTTCAAAAGCCAAATAATAAAAGTAAATGAAAAATTGAGGTTCTTTCTTTATTTTTCGATCAATTAAACTAGCAGAAATGTGTTTTTAGTTAAGAAATGTGAGTTTAGCTAACTCTTTTCAGGCCAAACAGGCGTATTGGAAAACATCTAAATTCACTGGGTTTTTTTTTGGTTTTTTTCATTAGTCTAATCTATACTATTATATAAAAGGACAAGTCATTTTTGGTTTGTGATTACTAAATGCGAAAACTACTAAACCAAATTTTAACAACATCGTCTGTAAAGGAAGGTTTAGCAATCATAAAATTTAAAGATTTTCAATTATATTGCCATAAAATAAAACATAAATATGTGAAGTTTGGTAATCGACCGGTAGGTGGAGAGTGCCATTCGATAGAGGTTACAAATTTGCGATGTTAAATATAGATAGAAATTTCTGATAAAAATTATTTATTTTCTATTCAATTGTTAATAAAAAAACTAGAAATATATGGAGCGAAATGTGGATACCAGTGCAGAGTTTGCAATGGTAAAACTTGCCTGTAACAAATTTTAACTACATCTTTTAACTATAACAATAATTAAAATGTATCTTCTTGAGCGCCAGAAACGAGATTTGGCAAACTGTCATATACTTTTATGGTTAGAAATTAAAATTCAACCAGATGGATCGATAAAACTATTTCTACCAAAGTGGATGTCTAATAATGCTTTAACGTACTCTCTAAACACCTAATCAATGCAATATTTACCAGGTGATATTGTATAAGTAAAAATTTCATCTTTACTTATATCATTGATAATGCTAAATTCTATACTTCAAAACAAGACTTTTATCAATAAACAAATCAAATTCAATTATTAGTTAAAATAATCTAAGTTCTTTATTTATAAGTGTGGGCGAAGCCGGGGCAGGGTATGCTAGTATTGAGTAAATCTGTAAAAAAAAAAAAAATTACTTTTAGTTATTACAAATTTTTTTTTCATCTATTTTCATTTAATGTTTCTGAATAATGGGGCCCCTCAAAACAATATATCGAATTAAGGTGCCCTGCACTAAACTGCTCCCTAAAAAGTGCTAAAAACACAAGCTTCAATAGTATTGTAATACAAACAAAGAGAAAAAAAAATATTTAAAAAAATTTCAATTTCTCTCTGACTGGGAAAAACAATAGATTATGGATATGTCTATTTAAAATGTACTGCTTTAATATCGACTACTCCTGATAAAGAAACTTTCGATTTGATCTGAGCAACATCAACAGAGCTAGACCGTGTCAACATTTTCGAAGGTGAAAAAACGGTATAAAATAGGCAAAACGTTCTTTCATTCAAGCCAATATAGCTCTTAAATGGTAGGTCCTAGCGACAAATTTTATGTAAAAAAAAAAAAAAATTTCCATTAAAGTTCTGAGTAGGATATAAATTTTTTATATTTGTCGTCATATATTCGATCCTAGCAACACCAACAGAGCTTGAGTATGTCAAAATGTTACATTTTTGAGAGTGAAGAAAAGTTTTTAGTTGAAGGTGAACAAAATGCGAGAAAATTATAGACCCCCTAGCAAAAAACATGTTCGTGCAAATAAAATAATCAGAAGGAATGTTCATAAAAAACTAATTAAGTAAAAAGTTATGTTTATAATGTATGGAGGTTGAGGGTCAAAAAGTTAAAATACCTTGGCGATACTATACAAGCGAATTAGCTCGAGAAAGATGCAATGAAAGATCGGATCTCGAAAATGGAGAGAGCATATGCTTTGACAAAAAACATTTACAATAAGAAGTGCTTATCCTAGAATACCAAAATAAAGCACTACAGTATGACTATGGTGAAGACAGAATGTCTATATTCCAGTGAGTGTCTGTCCATAAACTATAAGCTGGACAAACTAGAAGTCTTGGAAAGAAAAATCCTTATGGGTGCTATTCGAACCGAAAGTGGAGACATAGAAGTAACGAAGAAGTTTATAAGAAAGCAGAAAAAATCTCCGAGACTATGAAGAAGAGGAGGTTGACATTTCTCAGAGACCTGTACAGAATGGACCAAAAGAGATTTACCAAACGGATATTCGATGACTTCTGGAGAAAGAAAACAACAACGGCATGGATTAAGGGGTAAAGAAGACTAACTATTGGACAGAGATATATTCAGGCATGTATTGAATACTTTGGATGGGATTCAAGCCACAGGAAGAACAAAGAAACCCGGAAGAGTCTGGAGGGAGGAGCAGCATAATCAGGCCAGCGAACGCATGAAGAAGTATTGGACGCAGAGGAAAATTCGCACCAGGATGAAGGAAAAAGAAGTTGTTCCGTGATCCAAAGTGTTCAATTCGCTTGTAATAATAATAATGAGCTGAAGGTTGATGTTTAATGTTTTTAATAAATTCATTTCTGAATTGTATTTTGTATTTGTAGCTTTTTTAAAAGCTTTGAAAAACATCATATTTTTTAAGCCTACTGCCTAAATGTCTTCTTTTATTTGTCAACAAAAAAAGTGACAGTCTAAATATTGTTACATTGATGGGTTGTTTAAAATAAGTCCTAATTATAAAAAAATTAAAATGAAAAAATAATTGGTGTTAGATTTAGTTGGGGAAACGAACGTAATAGGGGTTTTCATTTAGTGATTATTTTAATCACTAGAGATTAAAATTTAAACAGTTATTGAAACTCAACCTTCAAGCCGCGGTACGTAAACAATATTATGTCCACGCTGAATGGCATAAAATAATGAATAAACATTTTAACAAAAAGTTTTAATGATGAACGTCATTACGATTTATCAAAAGAGCGTAACAAGCCCCACATTTTATTGAGAAAAGGTTCTGAAAAATTAATTCAAATATTACATCATCATTGAATAATGAACGAGGAATTCAATAGTCGCTTTCCTGGTTATTATTCCGGATATACCTGCCATTTCGTCGCTACTTGTTCACTTCCGTATTTTTTTTTTATATCTATTTTTTGAAATTTACAACTTTACAAATACATACATTAAGTAAATGTGTTGATAACGATTCCAATAACATGTCAAAACTAGAAAAGAACTACTCATCAGTAGCACTTTATTAAACATTCTACACTAGAAGATCTCTAGGCCATCTTCTTTTTAGACGCCCCAGAGGATTATCGGGGATGGATTGGGAAGCAATTTGAGTGGTTATGGAGCTTACTATGAAAGGATATGTAGCTTGTTTGGGCTAACTCAGCAACATATGGAACATTACGGTTTATATGGATAAGTTTATTGGTGACAAAGTAAGGAACATTTAGAATTTTTCGAAAGATTTTGGATTGTAAGGATTGGATACGGGATGAGTTAGATGGTTTAGTGGAGCCCTACAGCTCAACTCCGTACGTCCAAATAGATCTAATCTTCTTTTTCTTCTTCTAGCTTAACAGGCGCATATAGTGGTCCCTGGCTTTTTCAACTTTTGCCTTCCATTTCTCTCCGTCCATTGCACACAACCCATTCATTCTCATTTGACATCTCATAGGTCTAATCACAGTTATGTAAATAAGTCTTTTGTAATTAATTTGGAGATTTGAACGTTTGTCTAGTAAATGTTGAAGTAGTCTGTAACGACGTGCAGTTTCTTGTCGTTTTAGTCTTTTATGTGGATTCCAAAGACACGTTCCAAACAGACGTTTGTCCAAGTGGAGTCCTAGGTAGCGGATCTCTTCAACAGGAATTAGTGAAATATCATTGAAGGATACTCTAAGACAGGAAGTCGTAGATTTACGACGAAGGGTAGAGGTTATTTGGTGAGATCCTAAATATTTAAAATATTATCCCTTCTTTCGAAAACTCCTTATGGACGTAATTGCAGTGTATTTATTAATGCCAAATTAATAATTAATATTAATAATTATTGTGGATGGAAAGCATATGAAGGAGTACACAGTGGGTCCTACGCGAAAAAAAAAAATCAAAACTCGAACAATCGATACGGGAGTTAATTTGTATTGTCTTTGAATATTGAAAAGCCGAAGAATTAAAAACTTTTTCTCTAACCTAAAAGAATTTCTTCTTAAAAATTAAAATACAGAAATTTTCCTTTGTCAATTTAATCTTTTTTTTCAAAATATAATTTTTTACTTGAAGCTGTACATTTATGGGATTAGTATTTTATAATATTTATGTATATTTGTAGAGATTAACATATATTATAGTTGCTGCCGAATACAAACCATTAACAAACAGAAAACCTTAAAATGAAAAACAAAATAATTTATAATCTATAATCTATAATCTAGTAAGATTATAGAACACGCGTTAACCCGCGCATTATAAAATAAGCAACATGACCGGGTCTTACAAAACTCTTGTTGTTGTGAGACAGAATTGAAAAAATATTTTTCACTGACCTAAGCAACTCAAAATAAGGAGAAAGTGTCCATGTGGAGCGTATTTAAAAAACATTCTAGTGGATGTATATACTTGAAAAGGAAGATGAGCACACGCAGGGCGACCATCACTAGAGATTGATGAGGTTTCATAAACAAGCTGCTGATCAAATCCATCCATCAGCAGTTGTGTTCTTGCCTAGGAGGGTGAAGTTTCTAAAGATATTATGATTCGCCATCTAAGAGCCAAATTTGAGCAATAGATTGGTCGTGCCTGAACATACTTACTATTACACCAAGGGAAAGTTTTCAAAACTTAATGGAAACTGAGAAAAGGAAACAAAAAAAAATCCAATGCTATTTTACTCATATATTTCAATTAAAACGAATAAAAAACTCTTTAATAAAGAATCCTTGCTACTCTGCTACGCGCATGAAAATAAATAAGATTAATGCTACGGCCCACTTGACCGGCAGCCAACGTCCGGGGGGGAAGCGCCCCAAGGGAATTCCCCTGTTCTCCCCATTCTTTGACCTGGCCATCGATCATCTTTACTCGCCCTATAAAATCAAGACTTTCAAGATACCGATTGATGAAATATGTATCTACTTTAAGGAATAGACAAGCTCATTCTGTCTCAAAATGAATTATTCTATTTATCATGATGAATATTGCCTGATATGGTGAGGTAAACATTTACTTTATACCTAAATATCCTCCAAACCATCGAATTCTTCCCGCATCCAGTCCAAAATCCTTAATGATCCTTACTTAGTCACAAATGACCTGATCCACAATGAACTTAATATCCCATATGACGCTGATTTGGCACGAACCAGATACCTTTCCTTTCATAATAAACTTACTTTTTATCCAAACTCAATTGTTACTCAATTTGCTTCCCATTCCATTCCTGGCAATCCTCCGAGGGGTCTGAAAAGAAGATGGTCTCGGATTCTTCTTCTTTTGTAAATATTGCATTAGAGTACTACCAATGGGTAGTTTCTTTACAAGTTTTAAGCATGTCATTATTTTCCATTTTAAACCGCATGTTTACTAGATGTATTTGTAAAACAGTTGTGAATTTCTATTAATAAAAATAAATCTTGATATATTAAACGATTTACACTACACTTAAAAATAAATGTCAAAACGTTGCAAATTAGGTTTCCACATTATCTATACTATTATATAAGGACAAGCCATTTTTCGTTTATCACTAAACACAAAAACTACTGAACCTATCTGCACCAAATTTTAACCAGATCATCTTTATAGTTTCAGGAAGGCTTAGCACTTATAAAATCTACGGGTTTTCAATTAATTTGTTATTCATAAAGCGATAATATTTTTATTCAATAAAGTTTGAAAATTGAGCCATAAGTAGCGAGCTTCAAAAGAGGTTACTAAGATACATTAATTCTGTAGCAAAGGAATATTTAATATTTAATTTATTCTCAGATACACTTTTATTTCAGCTTAAACTCCTCACATCACCATTTATTTTCACACGAGTGAAAATAATTGTTGATTTGAGGAGTTCAAGCTGAAATAAAAGTGTATCTGAGAATAAATTATATTGTTATATAAAAGTGATTAATATGTGATAGAACATGTGATAGATCCCAATAAAGTTTTAAAATTGACCAAAATGAAGCATGCTGAAATAGACTTTACAATGTTAAAACTACTGAACCCATCTATACCATATTTTAACTATATCATTTTCATAGTTATAGGAAAGTTGAGCGACATTGAAATTCACAAATTTTCAATTTTATTTTTATTATAAAGCAATAAATATGTGGTGTATTAAGGGAAGAAATTAACTTGGAACGTTGAAAAAGCTCGAAACTTGAATTAATAGTGTATGAAACGACAAAATTTTCTAAGGCGTTTTAATGAGTTTACATAAGTTTTATAAAAAAAATTTCATTCAGGGAAAAGGAAAAGCTAACAACATGTCTGTAAAAAAAGGCATTTTCCAATTTATCACATCATTCTGAGTTAGACCTTAAGAACACGAAAGTCTAAGAATTGAGCAAGAGGCTGGGTGCTTATTTCCTAAAGAGCTGAAATCTAAGTTGGCTGCATGGTCTACTAAAATCATAAAGATTGAGGTGCAACAAGTCAATCAGAAAGCAGTAGTAGCTGAGAAATGATGTGGAGCTGGCTAAGAAAAATTTTCAAGAAAACATAGAAAAATGTGGAAACTAAATAGAGATACGGAACTAGAAGATTATATACTCCTTTTCCTCCAGTTTTGTTGATTTGACAAGCTGCTTTGGTGTCTAAAAATTTTTTTTTCCAATAATGTCTTAAAATAACAAGAATTTTGTACGGCATGTAGTTTTTCAATAGAACCTTATGGACTAACGCTTTCTCGGCAATCCAATGTTGATATAAAGCTTAGAATAGTGTTCTAAAGAAATTTTTAAAAATTGTCGGTAAACAACTAATGGAATGAACGTATTAATTGTCCTTAAGGTTCATGTATTTGACGAAACGGTCAATTTTCTATACTCCCTATTATCTGTAAATTATAACAATTTTATGTATTATGTGAGTATCATAAATAAGTCTTAATATTTATTTTATAAATTATATGTATAACTTATTTGTAAATTTATTAAGTGCATTGGCGTATGACAGTATTTATTTTTTTAACCAGTATAAAATATTGTTTTTTTTAATTATTCTTCCCAAGCAAAAAAAAAAATCAGTATTTTTCAATGGCTATTACTTAGTGCATAGACACGGCTAAACCTAATTGATTACATTAAACGAATATAGGACACCTAAAATTACAAGGAATAATTGATAAATTGAAAATTGGACTTGAAAATATTTTATAGCCCTCCCGCTTGTTATTAATGAAGTAAACGTTTTCTGTTTTCTCCTCTGAAATCCATTATCACATATACACGTCGAATTGGATGATTTCTACAAAGAGAATAGTAGAGCGGAAAGAATTTGTTTTACCCTTCCCTCACCCTCCTAAATTGGAATTGTAATCATTTTCAATAATAAGCCACTTCTCTGAAACAGCATTGATGTAATATTGACGTAACATCATTACATGTTATATATTTTCATAAATACTGATATAATGATGGAATGATAAAGCTTTAATGTTAAATCATATGTTACCAACTCTGTAGATAATATTAAAAAGGGGTATACTTAATATAATGTCAAAAGCACAATTGTAATTCTGTCATCGACATACATCAACATTTTTTTTTTTTTTTCTTGAAATTTACAACTGTACAAAACATATGCATATATTAAATGTATTGATTATGTTTACAAGAAAATGTCAAAACTTAAAAAGAACTACTCATCAGTAGCACTTATAAAAACACTACACTAGATTGTCTCTAATCCATCTTCTTTTCAGACGCCTCGAAGGGTTATCGGGAATAGAATGGGAAGCAAGTTGAGAAACAAGTGAATTTGTGTGGTTATGGAGTTTACTATGAAAGGATAGGTATCTGGTTTGGGCTAAAGCAGCAACATATTGGACATTAAAATCTTTACGGATAAGTTTATTTGTTACAAAGTTAGGAGCATTAAGGATTTTGTAATAGGTTTTGGATTGTAAGGATTGGATACGGGAAGAATTAGGTTTAGTTGAGCCACAAAACTCAACACCATATGTCCTAAAGGGTCTGATAACTGTCATGTAGATGAGTCTTTTGTAGTAAATCGGATGGTTAGAAAGTTTGTCGAGTAAACGTTGAAGAAGGCGAAAACGACGAGGAGTTTCTTGTCGTACGTACTAGTTTTTGTCTATATCTATAATATTACATAAAAGGACAAGCCATTTTTCGTTTGTATTCAATAACCAAAAAAACTACTGAACCAATCTGAACCAAATTTAAACCACATTGTCTTCATAGTGATGACTAGTGAGTGGTCTCTTGATAAACTCGAAATGTTATGAAACCTAAAAAAAAAGTGTTGCATTAACTGTGCCATAAAATCTGTCCATTGTAGAACGTTTTAGGATAGGGGAATCTGTAAAACAGTGGCGGATGAGTTCTCTGTCGGAACATCCACGATTTCCAACATAACTAGGGATACTCCATGGCCGAGTGAGTTGGGGCGTGGGTCTCTGCGCGTTCGTAACCAGAAGGGTTCGAATCCCACCTGGGCGGGTTAAAATTTATTTCGTGACGAACTCAAGAATAAATCTTGACCTTCCCCCTCCCTGGCTAGAATAGGTTGGTAATCTGCAGGATTACCCGTCCTTCCTGCTCTGGTTAGTGTACATAAGGACTTTAAGCCCCAAAAAACAAACATATTAACTAAACTTTGTTGTTAGATAAATATAATGTTATAAACAGCCACATTTAAAATTATTCAATAAAATACATAGTCAAAACATTACATATGTCTGTATTTTTTATTTCAATACTCTGCTTCAATAATAAATCTGATTATCCGGATTTTTAGGTATCTGAATAAATTTCGCCAAATGAATTCGGATAATAAGAGTTTCACTGTAATATGAAACCGTTTAATTGTACATATTTAAAAAATGAATAAATTTAACTGGAAGGTATACGTAACTAATAAAAAACAGTTACATGTTTATTTTATTTATTTGAACAAAATAAAAAATTAAAAACTTAAAAATATTTTGAAAAAGATAATCGAAGTACTCACTGTCGTTAGACAGTTATTGCCATTAACTTACCAGTCCTTTTCTTTTGGCTATAATTCTTGCCCAGCCCAAGGAAATTCCTTTTAAGATGCTTTATTATATTTAAAATAATGTACGTAATATTTAATTACTCCTTGACAACTCTTTCCCTCTTGGGATTGTTAGATTAAACCAGGGGTTCCCAAACTTTTTTGTACCACGCTCCCCTTTGTTGAAATGAAAGCTTCTCGCCCCCCCCCCCCCCCTCCTTAACAATAAATTGTATGGGCCTAGGAAAAAAAAACAAAAACAAAAACAAATAAGTGTTACATTGAAAACAAAACATTTATTTATACTGCCATAAGATACAACAATATCAGTTTTCATAAAATACAAAAATTATTAATAAAAGAAAAATAGATTAGGTTGGTTAGTGAGATGGATGGGCTTGCATTTTCTTCACTAGTATGTCTATTCGTGGCTGAGTTTTAGTGTATTAAGTGCACAAAGCAAGTCACTAGCAACATCAAGTTTATTCCGACAATTTGTTTTAATTGCCACAAGTGTTGAAAATGCTTTTTCCCACAAATAGGTGCTTAAAAAAGGCAAATATAAACGAAAAACATCCCGTGATAAACTAGGATACATTTTGAAATATTTTAAACAAAATGAAGGTTTGTCCGTTATATCAAAGTTGTATTTGGCAGAGGAATCATGTTTCATTATAAGTGATTCAGGCAGGGAGTCTATGTTGACATGGAATGGGTCAGTTGACATACTGTAAATACTATCGTTAAAAGTGCTTGGGAAGTATGTCTGTAAATCTTCAATCAGGCTTTCCAAATGGTTTGATATTTGGATTTTCAAACTTGATCCTTCATAAATGTCCTTGAAGCGTTTTCTTTTGAGATTGACTCTACTTTAGGGAAATTTGAATAATTGCAGGGGTTGGCTGATATTTGACACTCCCAAAGTTGCAATTTCTCAATATACATCTTGATCGTATCACGATGAATAACTATATTTGAGTCTCCAACTGTTTTTTATTAAATTCGCTACTTTAATACACATCTCTAAGACAGCATTAAGTTCATTTGGAAGGGTTTTAGCTGCCAAAACTTGACGATGTATAAAACAATGTAACCCAGTCACATCAGCATTTTTCTCTCTTACTAATTGCACCAAGCCTGAGCGAGAACCAAGCAATTAAGGCGCGCCATCCGTACATGCACCGATTAGTTTTTGCCAAGAGAGTTCATAATTGTCAAAAAAGTCTGACACTGCTTTCATAACATCAATAGCTTTTGTCGTGGTCTCCAACTCTGTAGAAAAGAGTAGCTCGTCTTTCATTCTATCGTTTTCAATATACCGAACATAAACAATTAACTGAGAACATTGTGCTATGTCTTTTAAAATAAAAAGTTCAACTTATCTTTGCCCCCCTCCTGGCATGTCCTCACGTCCCCCAGTTTGGGAACCAATGGATTAAACTGTTCAATAATATTGCACTTCAAACGAGATTCGGATAATATCTAAGACTGGCCTATACTTTTGTTCCATATTGTTTTAGATATTACTTAAGTAAAACTAGTCAGAACTCAATAGTTTTTTTCTAGTATCTGTATGTTTACATCATTTAATATCTCTGGTTAATGTATTACATTCTACAACAATAACAACTGACAAAATGGGGGTGGCCTATAATTTTGTCGAGGAGTGTACTTACGTTGTAATAGAAAGATTCCAACACAAGGCCTTTTGTATCTCAAGTGCCAGTTAATATCAACCGGTCAATACCTACCGATTCAACCATCATCAAAACTGAAGAGCATATAATCATGTTAAACACCAATTAAAGAGGAGTGGCTTTAATTATGACGTCTTCCTTTGGGCTGAGTGTTAAAATGGTTTATGATGAAGCACTATCCGGATTTGGGCAGTTCGAACTAGTCTGTATAAGTGGGTTGGATTTATCTTTAGCCAGAATTAATGCGGTTTCGTGTCTTCCATCCCTGAGGGCTGGATTGGCCGGTCAGTTATTAGCTAGAATTTGGAGAATCGAAAGATGTGTGGTGTAATCTTCAACGCTAGTTGTTTAATAATCCTAATTATTCTCCTATCTATGTTTTAGTTCTCTTTTTGAAACTAAAAAAAATGTATGTACAAATATTTAATGAACATATTTAAAATGAATCAGCGCTTTGAATTTCAAGTGAGATTCCAATTTGCTTATTTTGAAACGCTTATTGGTTAGTCAAGTTATACAACTCGGCAGTCTTTGAAAACATCTTCTGAAGCGTAATATTTTGAAATGATTATTACATAACTGTTCATTTGGAATATTAAGGAAGAAAATATTACACAGAATACTATTTTAAAAAATCATCCTAAAAAATGATTATTTTCTCTTTACACTACTTTAATTGCTGATTAATTAGTTAACTTTTGCCCATCGTCGTAAGCCTACGACTTCACGCCTTGCAGTTAATAATACTCAACTAATTACTGTTGAACCGTTCCGATACCTAGGATTTCATCTGGTCTTATCTATAATCCAAACAAGACACTGCTTCTCGTTATAGTCAACTTCAACATTCACTAGACAAACATTCTAAGCTCTTGATTAATTACAAAAGTATACCAAGGCAGAAAAGGAATAATACAGTGCTACCGTTGTCAGCAGTTCAAAAAACTATAGTTACCTGTGTGAGGTGTGCAGGGCCTCACATCGCTGGTCCTCGGAAGACTGTTCCGGTTAAATGTGCCAATTGTGGAGATGATCATGACATCATGGTGTTGAGTTACTTGAAAGGATTGAAGAACTGAAGAAGAAGGTAGCTCTACGAGCAAAGACCACATCGGGAACAACGAAGGCCCAGCATCCACAAGTTCAAGATTTTCCACGAACTTCCCTAGCACATTCTTTGCCCCAACCACCTCTAATTATCAACAAACAATCTGACAACAGACAAACAGTCAACATACAAACACGCAACAGACAAATGGACAATTATTGGGACAGACAGACAATGGATAAACCACCACCTTGGGCGGAGGATTTAAAAACCTCCATCACCACACTGACACAACAGATTACCAGACTTATAGAACTATTCTCAGGATTTGCCGAAATGAATTCAGCACTGGCCCTCTAAATTTCAACACGGACGGACTAATGCCTAAACTTATGGAAGTGTACGCCCTTATAGCATAGACCCAACCCACTGTAGTGATCCTCACCGACATACGGGTGCCGGGATACGAAATAGCGGGAGACGTTATATCTGTACCAACTGGAGGAGTCCTTATAGGTATAAAATATGGCACTAGGTGGAGAGAAATCCCCACCCCAGTGACCATTAACGATCCATAGATACACCACAAGACCGTCCAGGTCCTACTAGACAAGCCCACCATCATCACAGCGGTTTATAGAGACCTAGGTCATCTCTAACTGAGTTCTCTCGGCTCATAAATGAGTGTGCACGTCGGACAAACCATTGGATCGTTGGTGACCTCAATGCTCGCCACACTTCCTGGAATAACAAAACATCAAATGGTGCAGGGAAGAGCATTTTGAAAACCGCCTATACCGTGGTTCATCCCAACAGTCATACATTCAGACATCGGTCAAACTCGATGTATAGATCAACGGTTGATCTCCTGCTCACGAGGCAGCCCCATCGTCTTTCTGACTGCATTGCTTTGGACTTCGTTACATCAGATCATAGACCTGTTCTTTATCAGTTAAATGGTTTGTTTCCATTACCGGTTCCAAGCAAATATAAATATGTTGAAGTAGATTGGGATCTTTATAAAGCGCAGGTCTATCACGAACTGTCTACCGTCCCTGCTCTTCGCACAAAGAAAGAGATAGATGATTACATAGAATTCTTTACATCGACCATCCGGGTAGCCGCTGACATGGCGATACGAAGTTCTGTCCACTTCCATCAGCTTTACACCCACCGCCAGAACACATTCTGACACTTATCGCCTTATCTCGCACTTATATATCTCCACTTAGTTTAAATATTTTTCAAACTTTGAACTCATTTTCGGATTTAGCATTAAATTTCCTATAAGAGCAGAGAACATGTAATCTTGAAATTTACAAATTTGTTATCTAAAGAACAGCTTGATCTTCACCTTATTTAGGAAAGTAACAATGTCTTATATTACTTCAACGCTCACCGTTTTTCGAAAAAGCTATTCACAATACTGCAAATCTCTCAAAAACTTGAAAATCAGCTTTTGAATGATATGTTGAAAGTAATGATTACTTTTCGATTTCATGGAGAAATTTACTTTTTACACCGAAAAAACATGGTGTTCTTATTTGGCATACAAACAGTTACTTGTGTAAATAAAAAACATTATGATAATCCCTTAATAAAAATATACATTTTAAACATAATAAACTTTTCATTTGAATAAAAAGCAAAGAAAAAATTATTTTTTAATAGAAAATAAAGAAAAACTGTCAGTAAAGTGACACGTGATCAAATGATCTTATGTTATTACATTTATTTATTTATTATTATTATTTTGGATTTATTTTATTAGATTTTCAATGTAATAAATCCTAAATAATAATAATAAATAATAAAATATATATATATAATATGCTTAACCATCAATTAAACTCCATTCAGAATGGCGTGGGTTTAAATGCCACCGACTTCCGCATAAATTATTTATTTGCAGTTTACAAACTTGGATAAATGGGTAACCGACAATTCACAGCTAGAAACACTGAAACATTTTTCTGTTCAACGTTTCATAATATCTCCGTAGCAAAGTTTGATGTTGAATGAATGTGGTAAATGAAGAGGGGACGAATAGCTTCGTGACTAGACACGGTTTTCTCAGACGTCAAATATATAAGAGAAGGTTTTCTCGGGATTCAGCAAGCATTCTTGGCCACAGTGGAATTATGTATGAAGAGCAGCTGGACTTGAACAAAGCCCTGGCGCTTATAAGAAACAAAACTTAAAATACTGTCACCGAAGAAAACTTTTTACTGTGCTAGTCTGTATTGTGTTGTTACACACAGTTTAGGGCTTATTAAATACTTTTACCTTTTCTAATATGGATCTCGTCCCTAAAGACTTAATACCCCCCCCCCAATATGTCTAACAATATCTACCTCCCTTTAAGGCCGATCTATGTGGATTTTTATTGTCATGCTAACTATTTAACCAATTATTGTGATTAAAAAAAAAATTATAGGTTACTTATGTCGTACATTCTGTATTCTTTAGTCATCGAATTTATTTTTTTTAAATATTAGTAATATCTTTCTTAATGTTCCTATTTTTAAAATAAATAACAAACTGCAAAGATAAATCTAAAATAAAAATTATAATCAATAAAGGTCATGTTTACTTATCAATCAATCGATTTTTAAGCGCAGAAATATTGAGGAATAAAATAAAAAGCCAACAAGTTGGCGAGTTTTGCCGAATAGTCACCGAGTATAAAAGCATCCGATTAGTCGGCCCATGTCTAATATGTACTGATTTTATTTTTATCCGAACATATTAATTATGTAAAACTTTAACCCTTTTCATGGCATATTGTACTACAGTATACCATAATTCGATAGATTTTTTGGAGAGGCCTCATCATCAAGATACATTAAATGAGGTTAAAAAACAAAAGGAATTTAATAAATGAGTGAAAACTAGTTGTTTTTTTTTTAGGTTTATGCAATATTAGACCAATAGCAAACAGTCAATTTAAATGTTTTAAAATATGTATCCTTGACCTAAAAATGGTTAACTAAACATTAGTAAAATTAATCTGAAGAATCCAAAAGAACTTACTAATATTTTCAGAATATGATCTTTTATCTTAAGTAGTTTATCATTTAATTTCCTTCTTTCTCCGTTTTTAGTTTTAGCAATGTCCAACATCAGAGCTGAAACCTAAATTCTGGGCCTAAAACCTTAAGTGAACTCTGGATTTAGGACTTTCAAAGATTTAGGCCCGAATCTTACAGGATTTCAGTAATTTACTAAGTGAATCAACAAATCCAACTCCAAAGTCAGTTTAAGTACATTATTTCGTGAATAATTTATGTCTCGCTAACTGAGGGATCAATGGTAGAGAGAGCAAGCTACCGAATGAACTATGTCTCCCAAGCCTATTGTGACAACGACCTAAAACAATCGATTATAACAATAATTTGTTATAGGAAGGTGTTGTTTTAATAAAGCGTGAAACATTATATAAATAAATAAGTGAATATAAAGATTGAAGAGCGAGCAGTATATGAATTATGGCTAGAAATGTAGAAGATTCAGTCTTACGTCCTGAATCGGATCATCTTGAAGTAAGAATCATATACCATAAAATAAAAGAAAAAATATCAAACATAAATATCAGAGAGTCTATAGAAATAATCATTCTAAAGTGAGTTAAATTTTTAAATAGATCAAAATTTGAAGGAACAAAAAAAAAAATATAAAATCATAATATCAAGAATAAAATTTTGAAGGAATTAAACAAAAAAAATATGAAAAATATGAAATTAAATCTGACTAATCATGTGCCATATATCCTCTACTAAGTAAAAATATATTTTTTCCGTTTCAATATTAAAACGGATAATTAAAAGTTTTAAAATAGCACACGCAGTTATATTCACACGAAATGAAAATCAATTAGAAAAATTGCGCAGTTCTTGACGCGTATCAATTTTAAAATCTTACTCAACGTTTTTAATAATAGTACTCATTTCGGCTATTACATTTTAAAAAATGATGCGATGTTTTTTGAGAGTTTAAAAAGTTATGTCGAAGAATTGCAGGTTTGCCAGAATTCTACTGCAAACAATAATAATGGTCTAATGTTCCATCGCAAATATTGAAATGCTCGACCCAGGGCCTCCAGTGAGTCCATTTATATTAGGATTTAATGAATTTCATGTTCAATAGCAATTTAAAGGTGGGGGTAGTAGTTCTTCCACCTAGAAGCAATGACGCAGCTATTCCGGACTAAGCAAGAGCAAAAGCTATGTTATTTCAGGATCAAATTACTACCACAAGGAATCTAATTAGGAAAGTTTTCTAACTAAATCTAATCAGTTCCTCCAGGCGCAATGAAAAAAGGTATCTCAGATCCTTTTATTGACTGTTTGCAATGATTCTAAAGCAACAGTAAACGAAATATTCCAGTCCGCTGAGATCAATAACGCAGCATGACTGTATAAAGATAAAAATTAAGCAAAAGGTTTAATTAATTTGAAAATACAGTTTAAAAAAAATTATACAATATATGTTTTGCTCTCAATGTATAGAGTGGTGGCTAATACTATACAATACAATGTAGGTGGGGGCAAATACACGCATTTTTCGGGTTTTCATTTCTTGAGAAAAGATGAAAACTTATTTTGCTCGCTATAAAAATGGGTTACTTAGATCTGGGTGATAGCTAAACGCCTATGATACTGGCAACCCAATTGAAGCTAAACGTATTTGGGAATTCAAGTTTATGTTGAAAAAAAATTTGAGGAGGTTTGCCCCATTTTTCTGGCTCGGGAGGCTGCCCGCGTGCGTTGCTCAGCCCGACATATGGTTTTGAGGGAAAATATAACAAAACACAACAGTGAGCTTCTCAAGTCAGTTATATTTTGCAAAATAACAGTACAAAAAATTATTTTAAAAAATACAGAACAAAAAATGGAGTTGTCTATAGGGTGTTCGGAAGATTTATGTATATAAAATAAAAAATACTAAATGTGCTGCGTGCCTGCAAATGGTATTTTTTTAAAGAGTATTAATTACAGACGTTTTAAAACAATCTGGATTTGGCTGTTCTTACTTTTTTTTTATTGAACCTAAACTTGAAGTTTATAATTTTTATTTTTGCCTTTAACAAGATTTAACGATCTCCCGATTTTTAGGTATTTGCTTTTTGCACCATATCTTTTTAATTTTATATGGACAATGTATTAGTAATTACAGAGGAAAGAAATGGCGTTGATATATCAGTAAACAACGGAGTTATAAGACATACATGTTTGGATTTGGCCATTTTTACAAAAATCATAAAAAAATACCGTTAGACTTTGTATATAGGTAAGTGACCTTAAATAGGTTCAAAATGAACCTCCCTACCCGAGATATCTTTTTGGCCAACGATCTTCCAAACACCCTGTATAGAATGTAAATCTTTGTGAATGCTGAACTTGGACTAGTCTTCTGAGAACGATATCATTTTGTGTAACCTATTGCTATTGCTTTCTATCATTACAAATTTTTATTCTCAACAAAAGTGTCCTCATTCGCTTCTGGAAATTTAATAGTATTCCGTAGACGTTTATGTGTCTTGCCCCTTTAACAGTCATCTTCCCAAAATGGCGGCTCCCCCAAGTAATAAACTGATAAGAGAGATTTTGATATAGGAACGTGAAGTTCAACCATGAGGCTCATTACTGTAAACTTTGGAAATACCACAAACCATATTTAAAATAATTGACTCAGAACAAGAAAGAATATTACATATTACATTATGTATATTAATATTACAGAAAAAAAAATAAATCTACCTCATTTTTTTAGCCAACGTCAACACAATCACCACGAGTTTTGGTGTGCGATTGGAGGTTATTAAGACGTAGATGCTGTCTGGTTTCCGACATAACAACTAACAGATTTCTTTATTTAAAAAAAACCAGCGTGTCTTTGCCTCCACCTACTTGTAAAAACACGTTCAAGATAAACTGATCGTTTATTTATTTATTTTTTAATCGTATTTTATTTATTTTAATTAAAGTTCAGTTAATTTCTTTCACCCAATCTGCTTTTATAGTATTCTATTTTTTGTTTTTTTTTGTTTTTTAGTTTCTCTACCCAATTCCTGAGCCACTGTGCCCATAGCCCGCTCGCTCAGCTTCGACTGGATTCTGCTTGTGACGCAGCTGACAAAGCAGCGCTGGGATCTCTATGAAACTGGTTTGCCCAACCATACTCTGTGAACAATCTCGTTTTGGAGTTCCCTGGGATGCTTGTAAATACTGTATATATAGTAAAACTGTATTATTACTTTTTTTTTTCTTTGTCTATTTTAGCTCATTTGTTTCTGCAATTATTAACCTAATTTATTAGATATTATCAATTATTACATACCTATTCATTTCTTATATTTCTTTACTATTGTTCTTATTTCACACCTGTCATAATACTGAAATCCACTGAATTAAATGGACGTATCCAAAAATATCATATGACTTGCAAGAGGGGTTCAGGTCCCAGCGGAACTCCTGTCTAGATTTTAACATTTCTAATTTAGTCCAGAAGATACCTCATCTAGCTCTTTTCCAGCCTCCTCCGATGTTACATGGTACGAGCTTTTAGGTATTATCTTTGGTTTATAATAATAATATTCATGTATTTTTCATGAAATGGCTCGGAAAGGTGCGAAAGATACTACCAATTGAATCAAATCGAAATACTAAACAAATTGTTTATTCGGAGCTTAAATATGGGCAAATAAACTTGCTTTTTTAAGAATAACTTTCAGAGCGGGCCACATGTCGCTCTAACCTTGCAGTGTTGTAATTTCAATAATAAACCGTCTATATTGACTACTTGTTAAGAGTCATGGGAAAACTTTTATATTGTATGATGATCAGTTTGTTTATGAAGAGGACCCTTTGTTGTAAAGTTCCCCATTCTTGCCCCAACCTTGAAGTGATTTTTTAAAAAATATTGTACTTAGTTTATGTTTTTTTATTCAACTTACTGTCTTTGTTATCATATAACTTATCTACATTTTGTATATGTCAATATATCTATTCTACAATAATTAGGATTGATCCTTCTATACCATCATCCGTAACTCAAGTTACACTATTATACAGGGTGTTCCGAATTTAAATGGCAAAACTTCAGGAACTTATAGGGGACCGAAAAACTAAGACGTTCTTCGTAAAAAAGTTCTTCAGAGATTTGCTCGTTTTTGCTTAGTTTTAGAGAAAATCGTAAAAAAAGAAACAAAACAAGTTTTCTTTTTTAAACTTATTTTTAACATTTATATTTATATTATGTTCTTTTTAATGTAAATATTGCTCAAAATGTTGTCCTCTTTTACAACATTATTCTAATGATATTTGGTGCACTGCATATATGATTTGGTCTCTTAATTGCTCTCTTGAGTTGATTGACACCGAATAAACTTTCTGCTTCAAGGTTCCCCATACGAAGAAATCCATGGGTGTCATATCAGGTGATCTGGGTGGCCAAGGTACTTACACCTCCACGTCCAATCCATCGTTGTGGATAATTTATATCCAACCAAGCTCGAGCAACTCTGCTATAATAAGCTGGACATCCATCGAGTTGGAACCACATTTCAATCCTGTAAGGGAATGTCATCTAAATAATCAGAAAAGTCGTTCTCCAGAAAATGTGTAAATGTGATACCATTCAATCTTCCAGGTAAAAAATATTGTCCCACCAGTAATCCGTTCCAAATTCCAAGCCAAACTTAATAGCAAATTCATGCTTAAACCTATTCTCTCTAATAGCTCTGGGATTTTCAAGAGCCCATACATGATAATTTCTTTGATTAACAATTCCTCCTCTTGTAAAGGTAGCTTCATCGGTCATTATGCCAGTCTACTATAATTTGAATCATTAGAAAATATTACCACTCTTAGATCATTTTCTTATTATCATTTAATTATATTTTTGTAAAATTTCTTACTCCTACTGAACTTACAGGCTTGATGTTATTAATTTTATCTTTATTTATTGAAAGTTTTTATAATTCCTGATTTTTTAGTTGACATTTTCTTTTTTTAACCCTGGCTTTTATAGTCTCAACGCTATAATATTTTGTTATTTTTAAAAATTCTTATTTTTTTATTTTATTGACTGATCCAATTGATGCAGCCTAGAACCACAACGGTCTGTAGTGCAACAGAGTAGGAGTAATTGACTAATTTCTAAATATACATTTTTTCACTCATTCAAATAAATTTAAAAATTAAAAATTTTCATAAAATACGCCTTTAGAGCCTAAATATGAACATTAAGTGAAATTTTGGTCAAATGTGTAAAAATATGCAATTTTCTTAAAGATAGGTCGTGTCACGTTAAGTGGATCCTAACCTTGCCTCAATCCATTCCATCAGGAACTGGAACGCCCCAAGGATCTCCGCTAAGCGTACACTGTTTTTAATAGCCATAAATAGGCATTGTAAATACAACTCCTGCAGAAGTAAAATTGTTTCTTATGTTTTGCTCTTTGCTATTTATATAAGAGCAAGTCAATAGAATATATCGATTGTAATTAAGAACAACTCTAGGGAATCTCGAATCACATGGTCCTACAAATACTGGTTTCCAACTTCTTCAAGTTCCAAAACGGTGGCCATGCCTTTTTGTAAAAGGAGAAAATGCCAAATGCACCCGTCCGTTAAGTTTGTGTTTCAACAACCTATTATGTTTGAAGAATTTTTTCAAATTCCTAGGAATCTACTTCGATAAAAATCTAACATGGTCTGAACATATCTTCGTCAAATAAAAGCAAAATGCCGAAAGGGCTCAATTTAATTAAAAGTGTCTGTCCAGGTCCCTCAGTGGGGTATCAGATCGACGACTTTCTTAATGATGTACCGTACTCTGATCAGGCCTATCATTGAATTATGGGCTGGTTGCCTACCTTTCTGCTAGTGTATTCAAAACACGGAAATCACTAGATACTATTCAGAATCAGGTGACTTTTCGTCTTTGTATTGTTGCATTCATAACCACACCTGCCCACATTTTTGTACCATCGAGAGGATGGTGAGGCATCTATTATAATTAAAGGAGAAAATATTTGAGTTTAGCATACTTCGGCCAAATATTCACAAAAAAACCTCCTCGCGTACGAGCACCTACAACACATACGATTTTGAATGAAGCGCATAGACGATCCTTCCAATGTTTCATTGTAGATGCAAAATATGGTCCACATGATTTACAATTATCTTTCCCTAAATATTTTAAATTCCCAGGCAATCCAATACCTAACTGGATTACAAACAGAAAGTACGATTGATTACAGTCTACTCATTTCTTTTTTTCAAAACCCCACGACTTCTCCTCATCACATTTACCAATAAGATTTCTTTTGGGTTCCTTTCTCATCTGGACATCGGAAGAAAACGACGAAGCGAGACCAAGCATGCCAAATCTGTATTGAAAACCACAATTCAGACGTCATATACAGCAATCAAAAAAAAACACTGCGATCGTATTGGCGTATTCATAATCAAAAAAGAATATATGAATCTATGGATTACAGAGTGGAACAAAAACAGCTGAAAAATTAGGCCAAAATTAAAAAAGTAGTCCTGACGTATGGAGAACATCAGAACTGATAAATCGCCTGCGAAGAAGCTGTCTTGTCAAGGATGAACGAATGGGACAGCACATCCTAACGCACAATAAAGTGACTCTACCACCGACCTGAATGAAATGTACCCATGACCGTGCTCCACATCTTAATTACGCGAGGAATGCCCAGACGTAAGGAAAGATTGCGGAATACCGGATGGCGCTGTGGTGACAGTGAAACGTCTGTGTCAAAGTTTATTTAAATTTTTGAAACACTACCAATGTTTATACTTTGTATACTTATGCTTACTTTTTTAATACCATACAAAATTTGCCAAAGGATTGAGAACATTGTTTCGTACCGATATATGAACTCGTAATATATAAAAAATATGCATTCGTATATAAATCCGGACATTAGTTATGAGTAACAAACTTCTGAAACTGGTGGAAACACTCAATTTGTGATTAGAAATGTGGTGATTTTATTCTCTATCAATAAATTAATGTTTTTCAATAACAAATTTTTCTTTATGTTTTGGGTTATAGATATCTCATAGTTTCTGCTTGGTAGCGTGTGGACTCATCTCCTAGATAAGGACTTCACTATTATTTTTAGCTAGTTGACGCTAGTTCAAGCCGCCTCATTAATCCCCATACTTAGCTATTCTTGGGATCAAGAGGAACCACATGTCTCTCTATATTATTCTAAAAAAATATGAAGAAAAAAGGATTAAGAATTATTTGGTACCAATACTTCATCCTCATTAATTTTTCAAGTGTCCACTTTATCGCAGTCTATGTCCGTTCATCCCAGGTTATGCCATCTTTCATTGGCAACGTGCACTAATTATACACGAATTAGAAACATAAGACAACGACTTAGAATTAGTTGATAATGTGACCAAAGCCATTACTACCTATCCACTTTGTTTTCATTATTAAATCATTCTTTCTTCGATGGGCAAAGAGTGCTTGTTCATTATAATGGTCAATGATAATGACAGTGTTGATTCATTTAGACTGGACGTTAAAATCTCTTAAATAGCGAAATCAGGTGACTTGTAACAATAGTTTCCACTCTTGAGGTATAGATGGATCAATACATCTAAGATTGGTGAATTGTTTATCACTTCTGTTAGATTTTTTTTTTTAATTTAAAGATTAATTTCTAATGTTAAACCTTCACCATCAGTTCTAAAAACATACAAAGAATTTCAAAACAGCACTTTGCTACGTAGATTATTCCATTAGTCCCATTTATATTCAATCAATCGTTACTTATGATTAAAAGTTCTAAATGTGAAATATCTGTTTAGGTATGGTTTATATACTTCTGTAATATCATAATTTGCCCTACCAACTTAAATTTTATTTGTGCCTTTCCAGTTATAAAAAAAAAAAAAACAGAACAATATTTGTAATAATTAGTTTTTAAATTGTATTTTAGCTAATTTTTAAACATTTTCAGTTTCAGTTATTGTAAGGTCGTCATTCGTTAATAAAAACAGCCATTAACACAAATACGCCGCTTTTAATCAAGTAAACCTGGACAAAAACAAGAAAGTATCTGGAATTAACCGCTTAAATAAACAGTCTGGATCCAGATCTTAGTAAGAGCTCACCGTTGTAATCTAAACATTGAGAATCAATAGTTGATTTTTAAGTTGGGAATCATCGCTCACTTGGTGTTTGAGGAAACCACTCTTCTGGAATTTGATTTAGGTTTCGCTTAAAAAAGTGAGAGACGGATCCGATGGTAGAATCTTCATATGAAACTTCTCAACGCCTCATTACTTTTAGGTATCATATATATTTGAACAATCAGGACAAATCGATGTTACAATAGAGTTGTTAGTTTTTTAAAGTTTAACTGAATGTGAAGATTAGTACGAATTGTTTGTTTATTTCGTTTTCCTTTTTTATTATTATTTAAAAGTCGTCATTTTATTTCATCAATAATTGTTCATTTTTTATTTCATTTAATATTTTCAAGCATGTGTTCTTGTGTTGGTATGTTTTATTTTGCAAATATATAATTAAATGATGTGGGTTTTTTCAAAATTTCGGTACAATTTAAGTCAAAAAGGTATTTTGAAAATTGTACTGAACATAAAATTTAGATTTTAGTTTTCATGGCCAAGTACCCATTTTACCATTATGGACTACCAACAATAATGATATATCTACATATATAACCGGAGTAATTGACGTTTATGTATAGCATTTACTTACTCTCTAGGTTGTCACAACTTGAAAATGCTTGCATTTCGAAAATATTTAAGGCCTTCTTCTACTCTTATTTTCTAGTTTGAAAATATAAAGGGGTATTGTTTTCTATTTTTTATCCAAAAATAATTTTGTGGTTGATATTTAGTCTTCTTAGCACGATATACACCATCATAAAGAAGTGTCACAACCCTCTAGTTCAATCCCTAAATTCAGTTGGCCTCTAACTTTCATAGAGTGCGGGCGTGTTTAAAGTGTTCTCTTGGCTGTTAATTTTACTATCGTTTTTTTTTTTAATTATTATTTCTTATCTCATGTTAACTTGATATAATCGGAAGATGGTGTAGGTGTTACTCCATTAATTTCTCAAAATTGCCAACTTTCTTCTAAATAAAATGGCCACGAAGTTATAGAAGACATAAATTCGAAGACAAGAAATCTTGAAAGCTCTCCACTAAATCAATCACCGGTAAAAAAAATGGGTAAATCTTATCAAGAAATTTCACCTATAAAAATTAGTTATAGATTCCAATTATTATCTGAAACTGATATTACAACCAATAAACCTTGCTCTTCTAAACAAACAACCGCTCAAGAGAGTATTAGCACTGAAAATAAACAAGTTACACCTAAAATCCCCCAGATATTCCTACACAATGCAAATAATTACCAACTACTGTTAAATAACCTAAACTCATTATGTATGAATCCTTTTTCAACAAAATTAGCCGGAAAAGACACCAAAATAATGCTTTCGTCCGTTGACGATTATAGCAGAATTACCCGTTATTACAATGAAGAAAAAATCGAATATCACACTTTTTCTTTAGATAAAAATAAAACTCTTAATGTTGTGATCAGAAAGGTGCCATACTCAATTACAGATGAAGAGCTAAAATCCGAACTAATTTCCAAAGATTTCGATGTTTTATACGTTTCCAGAATATTGAATAAAGAAAAAAACCCGCCCCGCTTTGTTCAGTCTCTCTAGTAAATAATACAAAGGCCAATGATATTTTTAAACTTGAAAATTTATCTTCTGCTATAATTTCAGTGAAACCAAAAAAACAAAACAATAACATCCCCATGTGTACCAACTGTCCAAGATTCGGCAACACAAAACATTGCTGTCGATTAGAACCAAGGTGTTTTAAATGCAAAGAAAAACATCATTTTTCAAAATGTCCTCTAAAATTTACTGATAAACCGTATTGTGTCAACTGTAATCAAGAACATGCAGCTAGTTATAGAGGTTGCCCTTATTACTAACCAATTAAAAACAAAACTAACTCACCTGCAGTTCCAAACAATATCGAAAATAAAAATGAAGAAGCTCTTGCAAATCATAAAACATTTCGTAAAGCCACACCACATTTTTCATATTCTTCTGCCTTGTCACCTGAACGACAACTTCAAGAAAAAAATAACACCGAAGATAACAGTGAAAACATATTGACCGCTATTACAAAAATCATAATCAATGCTATAAAACCATATTTATCTCAAATTATGAAACATTTAAGTTCGTTAGTAACCTCTTTCTTCAAAAATGGGCCTTAGTGTAAACAAAAGCCCATCGACTGTTACTAATTCCTTTTCCATCCGTTATAATAAATATGTTTATTTTCATTTTCTTGCTCCATTCTTAATAATACTATATTTATTTTACTATGACCACTGAAATAAAAAAATAAAATCTTTTAAACTGGAATGTATATGGTATTTATTCACAAAAAAGTGAATTTAAAATATTTCTTGAATCGAACTCATTTATCAAGTAATATTAAATTTAATATACCAGGCTATGAAATTTTGAGAAAAGATAGGAACAGTTCTACTGCTTCTGGCGGAGTAGCTCTCATCATCAAAAATAATATCAGTTTCTCCGAAAATATTATTCTCGATATATTTAATATCGAGCTCATATCCATTCGTCTAAACTCTACCCACAGCACTGTTATCACAGCCGTATATAAGCCACCAAATAAGAAGCTCAAAGAAGAAGAAATTCTTAAATTATTACCTCCGAATGAACCAACTTTAGTATTGGGTGATATGAATTGTAAACATATCTACTGGGGGTGTCATAAATCAAATTCAAATGGTAGCAAATTACTCGACATCTGTTCTAGTAATAATATTCTAATCACGGCACCTCCTGAACCTACATTTTTTAGAAAAGGATGTACGCCTGACATATTAGATATTATGCTATCAACAAATATCAGCCTACCTGTCACAAGCAAAACAATAGCTGCTCTAAATTCGGACCACATCCCAATATTAATTCATTTCTCACCTGAAACTCCTGAAATTATCTCTCGAAGTTCCATGATTAAAGGGTTAATAAACTGGGACATGTACGAACAATTGATGGAGAAAAATATTTGTTTAAAAAAAAAATTCCACCACATAAATGAAATTGATGAAGCTATACAAATTTTCACAGAAAACATATCTATATCCATTAATGACTCCACAGTAAAACCATTCCACAAAAAAAGAAACAGTTATTTAAACAACGTACCAACTTCATTCTATCAAAAATAAAGGAAAAAAATTATGCTAGAAGACAGTGGATACGAACTAAAAATCCAAATTTCAAAACAATATGGAACAAATTAAGAAAAACTGTCAAAACAGAATAAGAAAAATTCACATTAGTGCAATATAAAAATTATGTCACAAATCTGGATCCAAATGATCAAACACTATGGAAGGCTACGAAACGGCTATTAAACAAGCAAGAAAAAATTCCAAGCATATTAGAAAATGGTGATTTTATCACTAGTGATACGGAGAAAGCTGAAGCCTTTGCAGACTATTTTGAAAAAACATTTTCAATCCCTACAAGAGAAACAAGTCCGTCAAGAAGAAACTCAGTATATTATGAAATCAATGAATTTGTAGAATTACCACAAGCAACAGCACAGCGTCCATTGAAATTTACAACTCCGAAAGAGATTTTTGAGCTTATCACAAAACTTAAAACAAAGAAAAGTCCTGGCCATGACCTATTTCCAGTTATTGCCATTAAAAAATTACCGAGAAGAGCCATAATTTTCATTATTTCAATTTTCAATAGCTGCTTGCGAACAGGTTATTTTCCTGATAATTGGAAGAAGGCTGAACTGGTAGCTATCCACAAGCCTGGGAAAAACGCCAAACAAATCAGCAGCTACAGGCCTATAAGTCTCTTACCAATTCTAGGAAAACTTCTGGAATCAGTTATAAAATGGCGCCTAACTTCGTTTTTTCAAGATATATGCATTATTCACGATTTCCATTTTGGATTTCAGGTCAGTCATTCCACTGCACATCAACTATCAAGATTATCAGAACTTATAGAAAACGGTTTTGAAATGAAAAAACACACACATGTCACATTTTAAGATTTTCAACAAGCATTTGACAAGGTATGGCACCAAGGTCTCTTATACAAACTTAAGTCAGTAAACACTCCAAAATATCTATACGATATTCTGTATTCCTCTCTCAATAAACGAACATTCGCCGTCAGAATAAACCACACAATCTCAACCATCAGACCTATCAGTGCCGGTACTCCACAAGGATCAGTTTTATCTCCCATCCTCTTCAACTTCTACCTTCATGATATCATCCAATCCTCCGAAACCTCTATAGCCATGTTTCCTAATGACACGGCAGTTTTTTCGCAACACGAAAACATAACAATAGCTAGAAATACTTTTCAAATTTTTACCCTCAGACGACCAATAGACCCACCGGAACTAGTTCTAAATGGAAACAGACTTCAATGGAATCCTTCTAATGAGGCGGTAAAATACCTTGGTGTTCACCTAGATCGTCGCCTAACCTGGAATCACCACATCAATATTAAACTTACACAGACCTACGCAAGGCTGGCAATGCTGTACCCGGTAATTAACAGAAAATCCACTCTTAAACCAAATATAACTATTTTAATCTACATAACTATACTCAGGCCATTAATGATGTACGGTTGTGAAGTGTGGGGAGCTGCTTCCTCTACCAAACGGAAAAAACTACAATCTTTCCAAAACAAGATCCTATTGCTGTAGATGCTCCCTGGTTTATAAGAAATAGTCAACTTCACCGTGAATTAGACATAGAATCAATAGATGATTTCATCAAAAAATGCTACACCAGGTTTCATTGCAAGTTGCCAGCGGTTAAAGGTGCAGTAGCTTTCAACATAGGAGCTCAAACAACATCCCGCAGATTGAAACCAAGACTCATGCAAGACGTCCTGATGTAAACACCATGACTATTCTATTCAGTAATTACTTCTTCATTACAATACCAATTATTGTTCTTATTACTACAATTTATTTCTTATTATTTCTGTATTCTTTACTTTATTCATTTAGTTTGTCTTTATAATTATTCTCTTATATATACACATATTCTTTCTTTTCTGTTATTTTGTATTTATTTAATTTTTTTTAAATTATTATTATTATTTTAATTTATTTTTGTATATTATTATTTTATTTTATTTTTTATTTATTTATTTATATATATATTTTTATTATTTTTTTAAAATTATTATTATTATTTTAATTGATTTTTGTTTATTATTATTTTATTTTTATTTATTTATATATTTTTTTATTATTATTTTTTTTCTTTCTTTCCCTTTTAATTTATTGTTATTATATAGTTCCTCTAATGTTATAATTATTCCAAAAATATTATAGAACTTATCTGTTATGGGTGTCTCTTGCACGAGACTATACCCTTCCTTCTACAATTGTTAAATCATTACTGATATTATTAAAACACCCATGTAAGGCTTACCAGGCCGATCTGGAAATAAATAAAGAAAGAAAAAAAAATCCATAAATTATTTTTGAAAATCCCTCCATCGCTCTCTAAAAGGAAAATTTGAGGGGTGTTTTGTATAGGGCAACACTATTTCTGGTAGATCTGTCTACTGCCATCTGTTTTAAGACGCTGACTTCATTGGTAGACAAGTGGAGGTGGATTGACTCTGCTCGGTAAGTTCCGTATTTTAATTCATCCTCACTCCCTAAGGTGTATCAACCCATTGAAAACATGATATTTTTTTTGTGTTTCAAGATATATTCAAAGCTCTACTGAAAAACCAATAGATACCATGTTTTACTTTTCAAATAGGCCACGTGTATAACGTGATACCAACGTTTTTTATGGTTAGAACTCACTCCCTACAACTCACTCCCTTCAATTCACTTCCTACAACTGAGTGAGGATATCGTATTATATTTGAACTTAAATTGCTTTATCGTTTATCTGCTTTAATAAAAATAAATTTCTTGATTTCTCCCTCTCACAACATGAAATGTGGGAAATTTCTAGGCATTCAGCACAGCCAGAACATCAACATCAGCCCAAGAGGAACCAACGAATTAAATTATTGCTAACTCTAATTAAATTATTTCCTGTAACAGTGTACAGATTGATTTATACAGTTTGGCTATATTGATTTAAATTGTTTTAGTGGTATGTCATTTGATTGTTTTTTTTATCTTTGTTCGATTTAAAAATTTTTAATACAGCAAAAACCTCATCTATCACTACCTCTCTCACTCTAATCGTCTGCTTGGAGGTAAAAGTCACTAAGTGCAATTTTTTCCAAATTCGACAAAAAGTCATTTTGTGTTAATATTATCATTTCTCATATATATATATATATATATAAGTCATCATAATGATATATATATAATATATATAATAATCACCAAATAATAATAATAATAATAATTAATAATAATAATATAATAATTATTAATAATAATAATTGATATAATATAAATTCGACAAAAAGTCATTTTGTGTTAATATTATCATTTCTCATATATATAATAAGTCACCAAGTGAATACAACTGATATATACGCGCATTAGAAAATGAGAAAATTCACTATATAACTATCTGAGAAATATTTCCCATATTATATAAATATTTCATATTCCCGTTTGAATATTGAAACGGGAAAAAATTGATTTTGTTACTAAGTGAATTTTACATTGACGAGCAGACGTTATAAAAATATACTCACACCTTATATTATTAAGAAGTTTAATAATGATCGGACATTGCTGAGCTGAAGAATCTGCTATGTTTTAAGTTATTCGCTTGATAACAGTTCTTGGCTATATGGGGACCGTGTAATTTTTTTTAATCGCTGGCTTGCGTCTAATTTCTGGAATTATCGGGATACTCTTCCATTGTTGAGTTCCCCGTTTACATTGTTTACGTTTATTTTAGCTCACCCTCGTATCTTTAAATTTGTTATTTTTAAGATATCGATAAAAAAAAATATTAAAGACAGGATTTCCGAAAATTTCTTTCACGCCTCATCGCAAATGTGAGAATAAAAAGGGAATAGCTTAAGTGAAAAGTGATTATGTTTTTGAAGTAAAAGTACGAATACCCAACTTAGGCAGCCACTTCTAAGGCTTTTCGATTCCATCAACGAGTGTTAGCCATTCTGCGTATAAAGTGATTGTTGAGTTTAGTCACCTTTTTCTATAAATAATTAAATACTTGAGAGTAGAGGTTGTAAATTTAAAACATATTTAAACTACATTGTTCAGTGTGGTTTGCAACAATATGACAGTTACATATCATTACTGATTTTGTAAACTGGGTATTTGTTGTTGAAACATAATGGACCTTATCAGTTTTCTATTTTTGAGAGTGTTATCAAGAGACTTGTAAATTTTGGTATTTTTTGTTGTAGAATCCATATTCCATGTCCTTGTAGGATTTATAGATGTTAAGTCTTTCGGGTACAATATCAAACCACTGTTCCATCAGTTCCATCAATCCCCATCGCTCTAGCAGATCGATTCCTATGCTTCCATTTGAAATTTAAATCATAAAAAAGACAGTTAGCTCTCATGTTAACTTGGAAAAATTACAGCTCATAACAATTATAAATTAATAAATAATAATATAATAACTATGATATATGGTATAATATTATTTGATATTCTGGTTATTTTTCAGAAACTTTTAATATATTAATCATTCGTTATGCTATAGGAAACAGGACGAACTTTTTATTGAATCCTTCCAGGAGATGGATCCTATTCCATTGCCTTATTGGTAGATGTTAACTGATTATACTGGAGGAAAAGGGATTTATATACACAAAAGATAATACCTATGAATCGAATGTAATGTAATGTTTCTAACGAATAGCTAATATTTATTGAGTTCAAAGGCTCTTGGAAACTCAATTTCTTCCGATTTATGATTTGTAAACATAAACATTGAGAGGAGCTCAAAAGTAATTTATTTTGTTCAAGTATACAAACATAATCCGATTCTGAGTACCCCGCAAGTTACCAAAATGCCACCAGGTGCGCATTCCAGTTTTTAAAAATCTTTCATTCAAGTTGGTTGACTTGCTCAGTGGGTTTACTTGACTTAATATGCTCCTGGGACGAGTTCAAACCCGACTGAGGCAAAAAATTTATTTCTGTTCTTTCGGCCGTGAATCGAATCAGAGGTCGAGATACCCTCCTGGGGCACACCCAGCCATTTAGAAAAAGTAGGTACCCTTAATTGGTGAAAAAACCTGGTTGTTGAGCGTGAATTCTCGTCAAATCATCTCCTTCACTACCGTTGGCTCAGTAACAGTACAACCTTACCTAGTACTGAACCGAAGGCTCTTCATGAGTTGTAGTGGTACAGGTCTATTTATTTATTTATTTTTCATTCGAGATCCTTTTCCTGTTATTATATGTTACTTTGCTTCATAATTATATGTAATACTTTAATACTCTATTTTGTTATGTATCCTATTTAGTCAGATATTTTTTCTTAAATTTTGCCGTTGAAGACCGAGCGAAATATCTTCCTGTTAGGATTTTTTTTTTTAATGGTAGTGTTTGGTCAACTCTTCTTAAAGTATCCCTGATTATTTTCTCCGTAAATTCAATTTACAATATCCCTTGTTTACTTTTTACTATAGTTCTGATTTTCTATAGTTTCTCTCAAAGTTTAACTAAAAATCTATTATATACTCAATATAATTTATGAATTTCTCAATTTCGCATTCAGTTTTAACCATTCTCTTTTTTAAAGAAGTAGATTGTTGGGGTATGCAGTCACAATAGATACACAGCAATTAAAAAAATAAGTTTTTTAATTTGTAATGACAACGTTTCAACTTGCTTTGCAAGCCTTATCAGGGCTAGAAGAAGAAAACAAACAAAAAGGTATGACTAAATCGTAGAGAGTGTAAAAAACAAATGTATGCAAAGAATAAATATATAAGAGCAAAGACAATATCATAAAGGCAATATCTAAAGGCCATGAAGACAATACATAAAGACTATTGAAATAAGATTAAAATTAAAATGAGTGATAGTTTATTAAAAAATTAATGATTAAATTCAACAATATAATTGGTAAACATAAAAACTGAGTAGATACAAAGTTTATGAGATAGTAAGAATCAGTTAATGAGTTAATATCTAAAGGCCATGAAGAATAACGCATACAGACTACTGAATTAATTTAAATTGAAAGGAAATTAAACAGAGTGATAGTTAATTAAAAGTTAATTAGTAAATATTGCAATATAATTGGTAAACATAAAAAATTAGTAGATAATGTGAGATATGAGGTAATGAAGTAAAGTTGATGAGTAAATACAAAAATTATAGAATAAAATTCATAACAAACGTTGGCTATGTAGTTGATAGTAGATATATAAAGTATAACATTGAAAAGTACAAAGCAGTAAAGGAGTGATAAATATTGGGGCATAAGTAACAAAATAGTTGTAAATGTACATAGTGGAAAGAGAAAAGAAAGGAATGAGGGACAAATGTGAGAAAAGTGTGAAACGTTAGCTTTAAAAATAATAAAAACTTATTTTTAAATTGCTGTGTATCTATTATGATTGCATACCCTAACAATCTACTTCTCTAAATACTTAACAGTCAACTATACCTTATCAACATTTTCTTCTTTTTTTTTTTTATAAAATCTTAGTTTATTAAAATTTGAACGACGTTATGTCATAAAAATGTCCACTGTAATCGTTCAAAGTAATAAACCTGAGATTTAAAAGAAACATAAAAGCTAAGCGCCAATAAGAAAGGGCTAAAGCCTTCGGGCGGGGACCTGCAAGCTCCTTTATCATCGTCCTGCACCACTCCCTCTTCCCCTGCACTTAATGTTTAAATAATAAATCTTATGATTGTCAAAATACAAGAATTATCTTTTATAAATATTTCATAAGGATTGAATAATCAAAATTACTTACATTGATATTTCTTTTCATTTTATTTAATTTACTTCTTTGTGTTTGTTGAATTCATCGGCTTGTTGAAGTGGCTGTTGGCCCCACTAAACTTTCCAACTACTCTCGTATCCAATCCTTATAACCCTAAATCTTTCATAAAATCCTCAAATCTCCTTATTATGTCACTAATAATCCATAAAGGTCATAATTGTACCTACCACCTCTACGCCGATGATTATCAAATTTATCTTTCCTTTCCTCCAGCCAAGTTATCAACTGCATTTTCCAAAATTCAGCAAGACCTGGATGAAACCTGTGTCTGGGCATTCCTAAATAAATTGACTTTAAACGCAGCTAAAACTCAAGCAATTGCAATAGGATCCCATTCCCTTCTTCGATCGAATACCAACTACCCTACTTTATTCCTAAATGGTCACCCTATATCTCCTGTTAAAAACCTAGGTTTAACAATCGATCAAACCCTTTCCTGGAAACCCCACATTGCTCAAATCTCCTGATGATCGATTGGCATTCTAAAATAACTCCACCGTTCCCGACACCTACTTCCTCTATCCACACGTAAACTCTTAGTATCCTCCCTCATATTCCCCAATTTGACTATGGATGTGTGATTTATGGTGGGCTCTCGATGATTCTTGAAGATAGTTTAAAGCGTATCATAAACTGCTTCATAAGATTCGTCTTTGGAACCTCGAGACGCCATCTTTGCACCGAGTTAAATTGGCTTTCCCCTTCCTTCCGTAGAGATTACTTCCTTGGTACATTCCTCTTCCAAGTTATTAACACATATCACCCTCCCTTTATTCACAATATCCTACATTTCAAGTCCTCAATCCAATCATCACCGTCTCTCCGATCTCTACACCCCATCCTACAGAACTACTGCTTTCCAACGTTCCTTCTCTTCCTCCTATTCGTAATGTATCCTCCATCGGAACTTTTAAAACACTCCTCTTCCACCACCTTTCCTCCCTCCAGTCGGATGCTGTCTAATTATATAGATGCTTTAATGAATTTCAACCTAGCATATCAGATATAAAAGTTTAGCCTGTTAAAACAATCTTCATATGATAATGTTTTCTCTATCATTGAAATGATTTTCATTTTTATTTTTCATCATCATTTTTTTTCTTCATCCTTTACTAGATTTAACATCAGAAATCTATTGTTTAGTCAATTTCTTATATAATATTTTTTCTTTTACTGATTGTAAATATAGTTTATGTATGTATGTAGTGAATGTTTTATATATGCGTATAGATTTTTTTTTTTCATTTTATTACTTATGTTATTGTAAAATTGTAATTACTTTTAATTATCTTATTTTATTATCTAATTTATAATCTCTAGGCCAGATATAACTTATGGTCTGTCATTTAACTAGTATTCTTAAGGGACTTTGTCCCAGAATTAAATTTTTTTTCTATTCTATTCTATTCTAAACTGCATAACCACTTGAATCCGCTAGTCTCCCAACTTGCTAATTCCTCAATTCCCGGTAATCCTACGATTCATCTGAAAAGATGGCAAGAGACCTTCTTATGTGGAACTATTATTGAAGTGCTACTAGTGAGTGGTTCTTTACATGTTATTGAAAATTCATAGTAATTTTATCATATTTACTTATTGTATGGATACAGTTACAAATATCAATGAATAGTTTAAAAATACTATCTTTGTTTCCCAAAGCTCATTTGACCCAAACCAATACCTATACTTATTATAACAGCATCCATACTCATTGACCCAAAGTTTTCTTTTTCTTCTCGAAGCTGGTTACATTTATTATTAGATCGTATATATTTAATTTATATTAAACACCGAGTAACACCCACGGTAGCACGCTAAATGTGTATGTTTTGGAAGAGTACAGCAATGAAGACATGTTCAGTGGGCAGGCGTGGGTGTTACACGATGAAAGATCCGTTTGGAGAATAAAAGTTCGCCAGTTTTTTTCTTGAAAACGGACTTTTGAAGCCTTATTTTACTGGACTACAATACAATCATTCAGGAAAGCGAAAAAAAAAAAACCTAAGGGCATAGAGGTAAAGCAGGATTCAGCTATTTAACTTGAAAATTTATCTCCTACAGAAAACTGAATCAGAAGTAAGCGGAAAAAAAATAAATAAGAAATAAAACAAACCGTCGGCGAGATTGGCAATTTGTCAAAACCTGATCCAAGCTGAATTTGTGTATTCGGGTTTTTACATTAGACGTGGGATTTCATTTAAAAACAAAACATGTTTCAGGTTATTTTTTCTTTAGCCGACAGGCTCAGTTAAAAAAAAAAAAATCATATTTAGCTATTTAATACACTTTCAAAGGTTTTGTTTTCTTCATAAATCTTACATTAAGAATTTATGGAGTTCAAAGACTTTTTTTTTTTAATAATTGCATTCCATGGAATTCGGCGTTCGTATTCCAAATGAAATTTCTCGTCAAATTGAGTTTCTGGAAAGATAAATTTAATAAGTCAAGGGTCGTGGGGAGGGTAGAGGAACAGAAATCATGTTCCAGCTGGCTACCAGTTGACTTAAGCCAGAGAGGGACTTCATGATTACCCGGGCAAAATAAACTTCATTACATGTGCTCAAGAACTATATTTTCTCACATTTATTAAATTATCCTGATTATGAATAAAATCATCTCTGCTTTATAAAATTACCATATTTTCCTAGAACAAACATCCCATCTCAATATTTTATTCAATGTTATAAAAAAATCGTGTGTGCCTTGAAATAATATAAAAGGAATGGTGAAAAAACTAATAGAAAGAGACCATACAATTTTGAAGGCTAAGACATTACTTCCTGTTTCCCGGATCTTTTGCGGGATGATTTAGGTTTTATCTTAGACAAAAGTGGTAAAGTTGGTCTCGGATCAAAGGCAGCAGATCGGTCTGCCAATGAAGTAGCGTCAACAATAGATACTACAAATATCTATACCTCTATAAACATCTGTCATTGTTTCAAACATCAAGTCAAAACGACATGGGTCCATCTTTAAGAAGACATAAGGAATCAAAAAAATTAACGATTATTAAGAAAAAATAAAATTATAGAGAAGCTGAATTTGCATTTACAGAAGAGGGGAATGTTATAACAAGACTTATCAAGGCCCCATACACCATAGATAAATCTCAAGGTTTGGACTGCTCAGTTCAAACCTTCAGATTTATCCAAACGTGTGTGGTAAAAAACTTGAGATCGTCGCGGTCTGCGCTGACCTAGAAAATCATTCTTAAAACTGCGCAGATGTGAACTGTACAGTCCAATCCCAACGTGACGCGCGGGCCTTCAGATTCCTCCTCCCTTTTCTGTTATAATAGATGCACCAAGAGTTTTTGGAACAGTTTATAAAGATGTATGAAAGTGAGCCTTTCGCTGGTATAGATTAAAGATGATCAGAAATAAAAAAGGATTCACTTACGAAAAATTAACCGAAAAACTAGAAGAAATTGAGTCGAACGCCACTAAAGAACCTGTTATTAAAAAAGTTAATAATATAAGAAGTGTTCACAGAAAATAAACAAAGAAGGTGAAGGATTCCATAAAATCAGGAGTGGCAGCTGACGATACGTACAAGCATAAGGAGTGGTACTACACTTTTCGATCGCATTATTCTCTTCGTTCGTAGCCATGGAAATCTTAGGTCTTTAGTAATAGGCCATACTCGATTTACCCATGGTAATCTTATAACAAAGAACAGTCCACCGAAGTGCGTAACATGCAATAATATACAATTAATGACACATTATAGAGTACTACTCTCGATGGGATAGTTATTTTCAGGAAGTACGAATAGAAACAATCATCCAAACTATACTTGGTGATGATATTAATAATTCAGATGAAATTCTCAAATTCCTCAAACTGTAATTAACTTTTTCAATAAAATTAAAAAAAAAAAAACATCAAAAATATAAATAAAATAATAGAAGAACGGAACAAAAGAATGTATAGAATATTAAAGGACGGACACTAAAGACACTGAGTCTCTATGAGAAATTCAAACTAACCTACAGAAGTTAAAAACATAACAAACGGATGTATGTACGAGTGTATTCTTTTACTGATGCCAATGTAGTGACCAAGCTGGTTGATGCAACAGATTTCAGATAAGTAGAGTCAGTTAAAATCCGGACTGGGTGTATTGATATTTCTTTCGCGGTAAACCTCAGAAATAAATCTTTTCCTTCAAAGTTTATAATAAAGGATCTCACAAATACATCAAGTAACCAATATTTCATCATCCCATGCCCACAAGACCTTCAAATATTCATAATAGCCTGCGCCATGGCCCTAATACTCCGGCCAAATCCCTAGCTAATTTATCCCATTGATCCTTCTCTATTATTAAAACGGCTATGAGTTTCTGATCTTTTGTAAAATTTGAATATCAAAGATATTGAAAAAGAATATTCACTCCTTACTTCAGCAACTTCCAGTTTGCCCTCCAAATTCATTGGCTTTCAATGTCAGTGACAATCCTAAACCAAAACGGCTTGGAATTTTACCAGTTAGAACTCCGCTTTACTCATATGGGGATAAAAGCTTGATTCCCTCCGTGTTAACTCAATACACTTGAATAGTTTCCTTTGTTGTGACTATTCGCTTTAGTATACACAAACTCTTTGATATTTTTTCAAAGGTTTTAATTACAAAAGGATACATAGAACAAAACAAAACGTCTATAATTAGATTAATTTCACTGAAGGTTATATTAGGTTTTTGAGGCACTCAGTGTTGCCAGGTTCACTTAACTTACTTTCTACAAAATTTAAAACAACAGAACTTAGCAAATAATAATAATAGCAAACAGAGAATAATAATAAAGGAACAATAAACTAATAATACCAAAATAAAAACAATAGCAAGCGACGTGACAACACTAAAATAAAAAAATATATACTTGCCCACCTCTGGTATGAAGGTTTTCCTCATAGAGATTAGGAAAAATGTCAGTTTTTTTAATTACTTACCCTCCTAAGTAAATAATTATGGTGATAATCAGCAATTAAGCAATAACTTTTAAAAAACATCCTTTTCTAATTTAGCTATAAAACCACTAAACTCCCGTTTTGAAATTTTAAGAAGCACTTACCAAAAGTATGAACTATTTATTGGAATGTTTTAAAAAAAATCAAATATCTACTTTTTGAACAAATTCCAATTCAAATTTTGGGTTGAATCTAAAAACACTTTACGTAACACAGTATGTTGTGTTGTGAGTTTGAAAAATCTTTATATAACAAAGTGTGTTTTGTTAGAAGTAAAACAGCACCCTAAAATGACCCCAACTTTCTAGCTCGATTAGGAGAAAATCTATGGTGATTTAAAAATATTTTTCCGTGGATTTACGCAGCCCTAATATTATAATCGTTTGAGACATTTGAAAAAAAATTATGGCATTTTTCATAATATCTGTGAGAACAAACTCCATGCCGAATTTCATCATATTCTAAGGTTGTCAAGTAAATTTTTTTATTCTATTGATTCCTAACGAACCTTACAACGTCACATATCAAGTAACCCACTTCATAAATAATCAAGCAAGGCATAAATAACCTAAACCATAAAATAGGCAATTAACTGCAATATCATCTAAATCCGTTAGCAAACTACTTCTTTATAACCCTCCATCTTTAAAGGAATCTGAAAAAGAAAAAGTACCATAACCATCTATTATTTAAACTAATGCGTTTAAAATCACTAAAATTATCCTCAATAGCACAAGTTCTACGATAAGAGGTGGATTTTTTATTCTCCTTGAGATTGACACTGCACTTGATACTAAATTAATCAATATTGAACGACTATGACTATTTTAAGAATGTCAATAGAGCGGATTTTTCCTTAGCTCTGATAGCTACTTTCTAATTAACATTCTAACAATTTATTGATATAATAAAATCATGTTTTTTGTTGAAATGTGATTTTTTTCTTTACTTATCAATTAAATCATTAAAATAATAATGAATACACTTTGTTAAGTAAAGCGTGTTAGAGGATATTTATTTGGATTGCACTTCCTATAAAGGGCTTTCATACACTTCAGTGACTCTAAAAGCATGAATTTAACCTTTATATCACGAACCTCAATTAGATGAGTCCTCCAGAACAAGACAGTCTTCCGAATCCCCTTGAGTTCTATGTTTCACTGCATCTTTGGAGTGTTACCGACGGTTGCTTCTTCGCATTTGGAACTCTTACCGCTTAATTCATTCAGGCACCAGTTCATTGAATAGATGTCTTAGAGCAGTTAAAACATTTCTACAATAAATTTTTAAAAATATATTTCCTCTTTGAGGATGAGTTTGCTCGGCGCACTGAAATTTATTTTCCATTATTTCTATCTCTGGGTGTAAGCCAGCCTAATAAACGAAACAAAGATATACAATAGAATGCAATATCATTTGAATCCTGCAGCAAGCAACGTACACTTTTACAATCCTCACTAATCTTCCGAAGAGTCTGAAAAGAAAATAGCTCCAAGAGCTTTAACAACTATAAGAAAACACTAACGACTTCCAATAGCATTCACAGCTTCTACGTTAAAAGGGACATTTTTTATTCTCCTTGATATTCCGTAGCACTTCAAGCCAAATTTATCTGTATAGAACGGATAGTTATAGTTTCTTAAAAAAGATATTTTTTTTTAAAACTATTTATTGATATTTACAACTGTACATCAAGTAAATTTGAGGAAATGATTATAATGACATGTAAATCACTTGTGAATAACTACTCACCAGCAATTCAATAAAAGTTTTATATCGAATGTGAAGCAAGTGGGGAGCCTCATGAATGCGTGTGAGATTGCAGTTTACTATGAAAGGATTGGTATCTGGTTTGGGCTAAATCAGCAACATTTGGAACATAAATATCTTTATGGATAAGTGTATTTGTGACAAAGCAAAGAGCATTCACGATTTTTCAAAGGATTTTAGATTGTAAGGATTGGATATGAGAAGAATTGGATGGTTTAGAGGAGCCCCAAACTCCGTATGTCTAAATAGGTCTAATAACTGTCATGTAAATGAGTCTTATGTAATCTATTGGAGGCTTTGAACGTTTGTCTAGTAAATGTTGGAGTAGTCTATAACGACGGGCCGTTTCTTGTCTTTTGCATCTTGTATGTGGATCCTAAGTTAGACGTTTGTCCGAATGGAGTCCCATTTAAATAATCTAGGATAAAAAAAAACATGAGCATCAACTTAATCGTTATTATCCTACATAACTTGGGATCCACGTACAAGATACAAACGACAAGAATCGGCCCGTCGTTATAGACTACTCCAACATTTACTAGACAAACGTTCTAAGCTCTCAAGTAACTACATGAGGCTCATTTAAATGAATATAAATGTTCGTGTACATACGAAGTTGAGCTTTGGTGCTCCAGTAAACCTTCTAATCTTACAATCCTTACAATCCAAAATTCTCCATAAAATCATAAATACTCCTTATTATGTCACGAATAATCCATAATAATACTAAATTTCCATATGTTGATGATTTAGCCTAAACCACCAACTCAAATACACTGGTCTCCCAACTCAATTCCCAATAATCGTCCGAGGCGTCTGATATGATGATGACCAAGGAACCTTCCAATACAAGAATTTCATAAGCGCTACCAATGGGTAGTTGCTATACAAGTGGTTGGCTTGTCATTTTTACATTATTACAGTGATGTAGTTAATTTTATACTGAAAATTTTAATAAATAGCTAAAAAAATTATTTTTTAAAATATTTTCTTACTTTAAAGTGTGACTCAGCTCAGTACTCTGAAATTTATTTTCTATTACATCATTCTCTAAAGATGTAGAAAAAATAGTTGCCGAATTTGATTTCCAACTTACCAAGAAACAGTACTTCTAAGTTCTAATCCAGGATCTATAACCGTTAGAGGTTACTGTGGAATTTAATCACTACTCTTCCATTTCTAACTTATTTATTTATCTTCTGTATGTGGTTTAAATAAAAATTTAAATATTATGAAGATGATTAAAAAAAATTACTCTTGAGCTACCTTTAACATTATAGCCAATTTTAGCTATAACTTTTATATTCAATCTACCTCCTCTCTTCCCTCCATACCTCTCCCATAATAAACCTCTTGGGTGTTAGTTACTTTTGAAATATATTACCGCAGATATTTTTAAAACAATAGCACGTAGGAAATTCATTATTGGTTGTAGAACGGGAAGATAGTACACATAATGGATCAAAGGATTATTGTTGAGGAAAAGATTAGTATTTCAGTTACGATAAAGACGACGGTATGCGGATATGAAAAAGATTATCACATATATTTCATACTATCATTTCAAACCCCAGCTTTGTCCGCTGTCATAACAAAAGAATAATTTGAACTAGTAATTGAAGTTTTATTAATTTATAAATACAGATCTTGCATTGTTGAATGTATGCAAAAATGAATAAATAAATTCATAAGGCATCAAAATAAACTGTATTTCGAGTTTTTCCTCTCGTTCTTATGAGAATGATTTTATTGTCAGGTTTTCCAGTTTTGGAAAAACCTAGGTATTACTGAATTTGAGAGAAACAGTCAGTCCGAAGATCCACTACAGTTTCGTAAGTCGTGAATTGCGATTTGTTAATTGTAATAGTAAAATAAACAAGTAAAGTGGTAGATTAGTTGAAATCATTGGGATTCTAGGAATAAAAGCGATTTCTCCAGTCACTGTTCCTAATAATGTTTCCACTCATAGCTGTTATTTTTAACCTTGTACCATTGACAAATTACGTGGTTGTAGATGTCGTAAAAACATATTGGATATCCAATTTTTAATTTTAATATATGAGTTACTCATCCAGACTAACAGAAAAAATTTACTATATAGTTAGCGATATACCGGTCGAATTTCATACTTCACATGTCACACCACATATTTATCTCTTTTTAAGAACTTAATTTGAAATAAGTAACTTTATTATAATTCTAAAACTTTACTGGAAGGCACATATTTATCACATTTTTAATTACTTAATTAAATTATATGTAAAATTAGTTGATCTTATTATTACTGAACCTTCCGTGAACTGTGAAGATGGTGTATTTAAAATTTGATACAGATTGGTTCTGTAGTTTTTATGATTAGATCACTAACGAAAAATGGCTTATTCTTTTATATAGTTTTATGGATTAGTAATTTATATATATATGTAGCAGAGCAAGGTTGATACCTCGATAACAATGCCGTCCATAATCTCTTTGCTTTGAGTGTTACAAGTACCAGGCGGCGACACGTAATTTATATATATTAAGATATATATATATATATATATATATATATATATATATATATATATATATATATGTGTGTGTAGTACGGAGGGCACACAAGCTGTAGAACGGAGCACATGCTGAGAAGACTGTGATATGGTTGCAGGGGCGTTGTGCTTGTGATATGACTGGTGGGGTGTCAGACGGCTGTAGGGTGTGCACACCAATAAGCGCACAAGTAGTGACTATAATAAGTATAAGTAAGCATTGTTTGTATTTTCATTAATAGTATTATACGTAGTTTTAAATATTCATTTATTTTCTTTTTTTATTAGTTATAGTGACCTCTAAATAAAAATATGTATTTGTTTATTCTATTTAACTGTGAATATAACCTTCAAATCCCAATGGGATTTGAAATTTTTTACGACGGATTTCGATAGAAAATCAAATTTTGAATCGATTTTATACCGGTGAATTTTTTTATACGGGACACCGTTTCTCCGCAAATCACAAAAAATCATTTAAAGGAAATAAGGAATCTAAAACTGGTATAAGCAAAAATAAAATAAACTTTTAACAAAAATATGAAATTAAGGCCATCCCGCGACTAATACGACGAGCGGTAAGAACAGGTCGACTTCGAAAGTTTCCCTCGAGAGGCTCAAATCTTTGACAAGCCCGTGATGAAACAAATATAATTTATGTACTGGCTAAGGTGGAAGCGTATCTTCATCGGAGCATTCGGAACATAGCCAGGGATAACCACTTAAGGATTGGAACGGTGTGGGCCATACTAAACAACACCGTATGAGGCCGTACCGCATTTTACTTCATCAGGCTCTAACTCCCCAAGATGCTGAGAGACTGAGCCGAAGGTTCTGTCATTAAATGGGTTTCCCAGGCTGTCTCGAATGCTCCGATGAGAATATGGTGCATCATATGTTGTTGTTTTTGTATAGCCCACACCGTTCCAATGCTTAAGTGTGGCCTTCGTATATCGAACTATATATATGTTGTGTGTGTGTGTAATAACATACAAGCGAAAATTCAGTATCTTTAGTAGAACAGGAAAAGTAGTTAATAATGAATGCATCAAAGGTTTATGGCTGAGGAAAAGATTAGTATATTTATTACAACAAAAATGACGGTATGAGGTTAAAAAAAATAATTATTACATATAAACTCCCCGTCAAAAGTATTGCAACACCCATAATTCTCGAGATTTTCCTGGTTTTTACATTAATCCATACTTGGTTTATATTCATATTAATATTATTTATTAAACGTGAGGCATTAAGGATTAGACACTGCAAATGAATTACAAAAGTCAATAAATAACGTATATATACACTGACAGGAAAAAAATTCCAGTCCACTGAAGTTTATTTATTTTCTCGGCTAAAGTTTCATTCTTTTATAGGGGTTTGCGTTCCCATATACTTTTACCAGAGCACATGAAACGTATTAAATTAATTAAATAAAAGCAAAATGTAATTTTTCAAAATTACTAAACAATGTTAAATTTACGAAAATTGTAATTGATAAGGTTTGCAGACGATCCTCTTGCATTCGAATAAATTCTTAAAAGATATGCCTCATCTAAAATTACCAGAAATCATATTAAATTAAAAATTCAGTAATTTTATTTTTATTTTTTTAAATAGGTACTGCTTGCTTTGATTTAATTAAAGTTTTAAAAACCTAATATTTTCATATACATTGTTAGAAGAATATGCATATTTCGTATGTGATCACTAACCACGAAAACTACTGAACCAATAAGTGCCACATTTTTACTACATTATCTTTATAGTTCCAGGAAAGGTTTAGCAATAATAAAATTTTGATTGTATATAGATTAAAATTATATATTGATAATGAAATTAATAATAATAACAAAACAATATTGATAATTCAACTATCTTATTTCAAATTAAATTATTAAAAAAATATTTAATTATGTGGTGCAACATGTGGATCCTATTGAAGTTTAAAAATCTACCAATATGTTGTTAGCACCATATCGCAATAAGAGTTTTAAATGGTAAAACTACTGAACATGTCTTTACCAAATTTTTACTACATTTTTTTATAGTTCTAGAGAGGTTTAGCAATAATAAAATTTACAAGAATTAAAACTTAAATGTACTATGTTGAGTGGCAATAACAAGGTTTACCACCCTTATACTTTTACGGTTCGAAATCAAAATCTAATCAGATGAGATAGATACAATTATTTCTGCTAGATAAAAATGGGAATCAAATCAAAATTTCAACGCTTTACTTTTTGATAGTGTTTGTATAAATAAATCTTTTGTAAGCACTGATAATGCAGTTGATTGTTTGCGAGAGTTTCTTCGTTGTCCCTTTCCTTCTGTATTACTAACTCATTGATTGAAATAAAATTGGAATGTCTAATTATACTTTTACGTAATCTTCAAACACCCAATCAGTGCAATTTTAATCAGGTTAAAAATTACTGCTATGCGTGAAAACATCATGGAGGAAATAATGCTTATTAAATGCATGCTACAATGCAATATTTTTTATCGATAAAGGAATAAACTTCAATTATTAGTTAAAATTATCTAAGTTCCTTACTTATGAGAGCGGGCGAAGCCACGACGGAGTATGCTAGTATTATATAAGAGGGCAAGCCATTTTTCGTTTGTGATCTCTAACCAAGAAAAAAAGTTATAAAATCTCTACCAAATTTTACCCACATTACCTTTATAGTTTAGGAATGTTTAGCGATAATATAACCTACTGCTTTTCAATTAATTTTGTGTTAACAAAGTGATGATATGTGGATAACAGTGAAGTTCAAACTTTGACCGATAGGTGGCGAGCGCCGTTCTACATGAGATTGTTTCAAAGGTACGGTGTTTATATTGAGTTTAAGATTGATAATAAAATTTACTTATTTAATTAAATAATTGAAAAAGATATAAATATGTGGTGCGAAATGTGGATCCCAATGAAGTTTGAAAATCGACCGATATGATATGTGGTTAGTACCATATCGCAAGAGTTTTCAATGGTAAAACCACAGAACCTATCTGTACCGAATTTTTACAGCCTTGTTTTTATAGTTCTAGGAAGGTTTAGCAATAGTAAAATTTACAATAATTAAAACTTAAATGTTCAATGTTGAGTGGCAGAAAGGAAGTTCGCCACACTGTCACAAAAAGAATGTAGATCCCATCTGTTTTAATATGGCCTGATAATACATGATCCATCCTTTTTTTTGTAACCACTGTTAATGCACTACATTATCCGTAAGAGTTCCTTAATAGTCTCCCTCCGCCTGGATTACCAACTCATACATTAAAATTAAAAATTGGATCTCTAATTTTTCGTTTATGCAATCTTCAAAAACCTAATCAGTGCAATTTTCACCACGTTAAAAATTACTGCAATGCGTGAAATTATCATTGAAGAAATAATGTTCAATTGCATATAACATACTCGCATATAACATTTTTATCGGTAAGCAATAAAATTTTATATCAGCAGTATTAAATTTCTAACGTTAATATCTTGGATGTATATACGTTATTTGAGGTATTATTGAGAAATAAAATTGCTTGAGTAGTGCCACTGCAACATGATTTAAAGATTTATCTGTAATTTTCAGAAAACGAAATAATGGCTTTTAGATTTACTATAGAAGCGATTACTGTTTAGACCGTATATTTTATCTTCTGCAATAGACCCAGATTCTTCTTGCCTATAAAGATACTCTATAAATCCGCTATCAGGTATTTTTTCATCTCTATCACTTTTTATTAAATGATTCGTTGAAGTCGTATGTTCCTATAGAAATACTTTTATACCTCTTGAAAACAATCGTACAAATACATAGCCCAGTAAAATTGCCATAAAAATTACAATTTCCACCACATTTTCAGCCAAATTCCGAAAGTATCGAAGCCTATATCTCAGTCTCCATTTGAGCTACAGACCTCTGTTTCCGCTCAAACTGTAAAAAAATTATAGTTGATTCGTTTTGAATTTAACAAGCTTTTCTTCAAACATTCAGCAGATATTTTGGTGGAACGTAGAAAAGGTAGACATTTCTGAAGAAATAAAAAAATGATTACTATCGAATCATTTGTATAGCAAATACCTTTTTTTCATAATTACTGGGCTAATAGACGGGTATGATCTTAATAATAATTTGGAGATAAATTAAAATTTAGCTGATTAAGGCCTACTATTATTGAATATTTTGGCAGCTGGCTGAGACGAGAAAGGAAGTAGTGCTATCTATAGCAACAGCTGGAATAAACACGAGCTCAGATGATGCCCGCGCCACCTGCAGGCTACGAGACATCTAATTTGAAAATAGAAACTTCAACAAAGGTTATGAAAATTTCTTATATATTATTCGACAACCCAAATTTATATTTATTTTTTTTTTTTTTTTTAGATCTATTAAAATAGGCACGGTTATATTATTAAAAATCCACACATAAACACTACTTCATTTGCTAATGTATAATATTTATAATTTATGGCATTTTAGTCAATTTTTAGGTATATAAATTTTTAAAAAATAATTATTTCTAATTTTATTAGTGATACTATTCTTCTTAAGATAAAACATATAGTCTTGATTAATTGAAAGAGCAACACTGCATTCTAGATTTTAATCTAGATTCTAATAAAAATTAATTTTATATTTCAGCTACCATACGTCTAGCCTATTAGGAGATGCCTATGATTTAAGCTTATAATTTAATTCATAAAAATAATAATAAAAGGCGGTAGGTAAAGGGAACATTGCCGTCATTTGCCCTTTTTCGAAAGAACGCATTTTTGGACACTATAACGTCTAAATAATACTCTGAAAATACTAAATAGATATCTTGAAAATTGAATGAGATATCCAGATTTTTATAATAAGAAATCAGTAGAACGTAAGTGAACCCTGTTTGTAATGGTAATCTGTTGCATACTGTTTATGTTTAATGCGTGTGTTACTGCTCATGAAAACTTTTATACCAATGATAAACAACAGCAGATATACGACTTTTTATGTTTATAGTTCAAAGTATTCTTACTTTTCCTGTATTTTTATCGTAACTGGAAACAAATTTCGTTTTTTTTTTATTTTTCTGTAACTTTTTTTTATAATCCAAATATTATCTTTCTTTTTTATCATTTCAAGAATACCTATTATACCTCTTTACTTAAGGATTTCCAAGCAAAAAATCGTCCTCTGGAAAAAGGGCTTCAAAACAACAGTTACTTATGTTCTGAAAAATCTGGAAATATTAATCATTGTTGCAGTTCTCAATTGGTTGAGAAATTCAATTGCGTCATACCATTAGGCTGTTTTCAAACATCTCAACAATGCAAGAAACCAACACTATTAAAATAAAAACTTTAGGAATGCATTTTCTCTTCTGTGTTATATGCTCTTTTTCCACCTACCGCCTCAATCATTCCCTACAATAAAATAAGGAATTAAAATTACAATTATATGTAAAATATCGTGGATATCTTCAACTCCACTACACATCCCAAACACTCAGAGAAGGCTAAAAGAATCTAGATGAGGGATTTCCTAAGCCAGAAAAAAAAATCAAGGAGGAGGCACCTCAGGGTTCTCCTCCCCTTCATGCTTTTCAGGGAAAGTTATTCAGTATTTTATTAACTTCACTGATTGATATTCCTATTGATCGATAGTTGCGAGTAGTTTAAAAAAAAATTAAATTAATATGATATATTCGAGTTTTTCATCACATAGGGCATATGGATGGGCATAATTGAACTACGGTTATCACATTCTATTATTGTAATCATCCGAATAATCGATTGTGGTTCATAAGGACAAGTGATAATTCGAACTAAGCATAAAGGGGTCACCTATGGTGTAGTGGGTAGCATAGCAACCTACTAAACCCAAGATCGCGGGTTCGCAGCCCGGCAGATGACCTTAGGATTTTTTAAAGGGAGTAAAAAATCCTTAGCTACGCCGTCCTTCGGCCTTCCCCTTCACCCTTCGGAAGGGACATAAAATGGGGGTCCCGAGCCTGTGCGATGTCAGGTACTCATTAAAGATCCTTATCCTAAGTATAAAGTGACGTTAAATATATATGTATATACATATGTATGTCTAATACAAAATTAGCTTACATGTAATTGTAAATATGAGCATATGTAAATTGCTAAAATAGCAGTTTCCTTTTCATGTTCCAACCTATACATATATTATATTTCAATTAAGAATTAAAATTTTTTAATTATAAAACATAACCAAAAATGAGAATAAGAAAAAAAATAGTAGCTTAGCTAAGTTCTTTATTTAGTCTTGTAAATGTGACTCTTTTTCTACTGAATTTCGTTGTTTTTCATATGCTATTGGCTTTTATATTAAAATTGATATTTGTTGTGGTTATACTAACAAAATACATCAACAAACAAAAATAAATAAATCAGTCTTCATTTGAATCTTTCTCTACTGAATTTCGTTGTTTTTTAGGTGTAATAACTCTTTTCTAACAAAAATACACAAGATTTTTTTTTCTCTTGAAACATGTTCATAAGAACTACAATGTGTGACAGTTTCAGATTTCTATTTCCAGTCCCATCAGAGCTATTGAAAGACAAAATGTACGATTTAAAAAAAAAAACAAAAAAAAAAACAAGATTTTTTGAAAATTCATTGAAATTTATTGTTTTTATATTGAAATTGATATTTTATTTGTTTTACTACCAAAATACATCAGCAAAGAAAAATCAGATTGCATTTGACTCTTTTTCTACTGAATTTCGTTGTTTTTCAGGTGCTGTAACTCCTTTCCAACAAAAATACATAAGAATTTATTTACTTAGTTGAAACATATAAATAAGAACTGCAATTAGTGTAAATTTTATATTTTTATCTCCAGTACCATCAAAACTATAGAGAGAAATATTGTGAAATATTGCTGAATTTCGTTGTTTTTCGAGTTTTATAACTCATTTCTTAGAAAAAAACACAAGATTTTTTTTATTCCCTTAATTATATACGTATGAAATACAATTTGTGTACGGTTCAGATTTTTATCTCCAGACCCATCAGAGGTATTTAAAGACAAAATGTTCGATTATTTAAAAATTCATAAAATATTTAGAGTTTTTATATTAAAATTGATATTTGTTGTGATTATACTAACAAAATACATCAACAAACAAAAATAAACAAATCAGTCTGCATTTGAATCTTTCTCTACTAAATTTCATTGTTTTTTAGGTGTAATAACTCTTTTCTTAGAAAAATACGCTAACAAACTTTTTAATTCACTTAAAATATGTATATAAGAACTACAATTAGTACAACTGTGTGAAACAGAGAAACTATGAGTTTCAGATTTTTATTTCCAGTCCCATCGGAGCTATTGAAAGACAAATTGTGATTTTTTTTTTTTAATTTCTTTGTTTTTCAACGTCGTGTTACAACTTTTGCCTTAGACAAATACACATGATTTTTTTTGTATTCCCTTAAAATATATACATATGAACTGAGAGGTATTGAAGGACAAAAAGTACAAAACTAAAACAAATTTACGGTCTTCATAATACAATTAATATTATTTTCAGTTATACTACTAACATATAATGACAAATAAAAAAATATATCAGATTGGAATTGACTGAAAAAAAATTTACAAATAATGAAATTCCTATGGATTTTACATTCAACTTATCCTGTGATTTTCATATAAAGAAACTACTGAACCTTTATTTTTTCTCATAAAATTATAAACAACATGTTTTCAGTTTCATACTTTTAAGAAAAATACTTTTAAAGTTATGAATGTTCTTGGAAACACTTATAATCGCAAAATTAGGCGTGTGCACCAAAATGGCCACCATAGATAAACTGTATCAGATAAAATTAAAAAATTGGTTTTCAAGTTTTGATACAAAGGGAAAACAACCAGGAAAGTTTCATAATTTTCAAAAATGTTCAAGTAACCATCACTGAATTATTTTAAATGGAATTTCGAATGGAGTCTAAGGCTTTATTTGAATTAACCGCAGAGAACTTCCGATCAGTCAAATTAATTGGTTTTTAATTGGCCTCGTCGGATGTTTTTAGGATATTATTTTCACTACAGTTTAAATAAATGAGACAGAGAGAGGATAATAAACCAATTAATTTAATTGTAATGATAAGCTAATCGATAGAACAAATGGGAATTGACGTTAACTTGAGCAAAGCTTGATTGTGAATCTATTTCGGGAGACCGATCCGAAAATTAAAGATTAGATAATAGTTAATTAGACTTAGCCTTAATTAAAATTGAATGTTTGACTGTGGGATAGGTCAATTCATATAGAAAATTAATTATGCTTTATTTGTAATTATTTGATGCATTATCGTTTTTGTGAATAATTTACATATTCATATAATATGGAAATGGAAATTTTCTGTGAAGAATAAAAAAAATCGAACTTCATGCACCCCATTAATTTTAAGAGACTGATTATATTGATGTACACAAATGTTATTAATTTTAAATTTTCATTTTTTTAAAAAGCATAATCATATTATATGTATTTTACCTCTCCAGTAGGTCATTTTATGAACCAACGAATCGTTGCTTTACATATAACGGTTACAAACTTCATCAGATGATTCGATAATGAGTACGAGTGATCATTCATATCTGAAACTAACTTCGATTGATCTTTCGATTTTAGTTCGAATGATCGCTCGGTTTGACTTCAAAGTAAGAAAAAAAAACAAATTAGAAAGAGGTGCTTAAGGAATCTAATAACTGATAGATGCTTTTCATAGCAAATAATTCAATATTTCATTAAATTTACTGATTGCTAATTCTTTTGACTGACCTCTGTGAATAAAGATTTTTTTTTTTTAATTTTTATCGATATTTACAACTGTATACCTCATAAAGAACAAGTAAATTTGAGGAACATGATGATGATGTCATTACAATGACATTTCAATAACATGTAAAGAACTACTAGTAGCACTTCAATACTTCTACATTAGGACACCTTGACCTAATCTACTATATATTTGTCAAATACCACTCACTCATTTAACACGAAATCTCAGAAACCACCGAACGGATTGGAATGAAATTCGATATGTAGCTTCCTCTAGGGCCGTAGGTGCCCGCTAAGAAAGGAATTAAAAAAAACCGGCCCGGATCGCGGCCAAGTCGCGAAAAATGCGATTACAATTTTTATTTGGTAAATAATAATTGATTAATTGTCATATGGTATTTGGAGATAAGCTAAGTTAAAAAATAGGTTAGATGTTTAAGCCGCACACTTTGACCACAAATTTAGTTCCTTATAATTGTCAGCAAACAAAAATACGATCGATGTCGAAACCTTATAATATGGTACTTTCTGTAAATTCATGGTGGTAAGAGGTGGACCCTTACAAGTTTGAGTTGTTTCGTGACAAGAAGCTATTAAAAGACTTAGGTTAAAGAGGAGGTTAAAAGACATGTTCTCTGGTGATGACATCTAAGGCCAGTTCGATGTAGGGACAAAAAACTGATAAGAATCAGTGAGTTCTATCATGTGTATGATTCTCTTCAGTAGTTCTCATGTCCTACCATGGAGAAGATGGGTACAGTATTAACATCCCTCAGCGTGACCCAAACACCAATATGCCACTTAAGAAAACTGTGTCTGCAGCTGATTTTTACGCCTAAATGTTGATGGAGCAAGGAGGAGAATTTTATTTACCTTAATTTCGTAATCTCCTCAACCAATTTATGCTTGATATGTACGCAAAAATAGAAACAGAAAGACTAAACTTTATTCGAAAAAATCAAAAAAGTTGAAAAGTTGAGACTATATTCACTTAAAGTATGCCATAAGTAAAGCTGATGGTCTGGTATCAGAGTTGGGTAAGATGGTAGTAGTGCTGCCTCGAAGCTTCACTGGAGGAATATCAAAATAATATAAAATTAACTTTTGCAAATTGTCAAATTTACTTATTGAAATTATTCTAAGAATGGAATTCTTTAGGTTTATTTAAGTAATAATAATTATCAACGTTAAGCTTAACTTTTACTAATTTAAGTTGTCCTTAATCCTAATGATATTAAACCGTAGAGGAGCAGGGTACTTTCAGCTAGTAAAAACATAAAACTACAATAAAAAAAAAAAGTATTATTGTTTGGCTTTGTACAAATTGGACAGTAACTTCTAAAGATTATAAGATAGTTACTATAAAGGTCTCGAGGACATCATCTTTTCAGGGTTTTCTGGAATAGAGTGGGAAGCACCTTGAAAGAAAAATGGACGAGAGTGGTTATGTAGTTTACTATGAAAGGACCGTTATCTGGTTTGGGCCAAATCAGCAACATATGGAACTTTTAAATCTTTATGGATAAGTTATTTTGTGACATAATAAGGAGCATAGGGGATTTTTTATGGTAAGGATTGGATACGAGAAGAAATGGAAGGTTTAGTAGAGCCTCAAAGCTCAACTCCATACGGGACCTTCGAACGCTGGTACGGAATAAACGGGAGTAGACGGAATAAACAAAGAATAAGTGAAAACTTTTTAAATTAATATAATTTATTACTTGATTATGATCCTATTGTTGACTGTTAGTTGTAATTTAAGTGATTAAATGGTCAGGGGTGCAGTCAGGTAAATAAACACGTCAAGTTTTTAAATGAAAAACTTTATATTGTCGTGGCGACGTTTCGACCTGCCTTGCAGGTTATTTACTTGACGAAGTAAATTAGTCAACGAAAGTTTACTTATATTATTATTTTTTCTTTTTCATTTAAATCATCTTGTTCACAACCAATTTTTTGTTATTTAGCCCTGACGAAGACCTGCAAGGCAGGTCGAAACGTCGTTTATATTGACCTGGCTTCTTGGTTAGAATGATGTACTCCTGAATTTCTTCAACTGGAACTTTTTTTATTGATCAAAGTCCTCCGATCAGATATGAGAGGTTCAGAAGTTAACAATAATATTCTAATGAGGTCAAAATTGGAACTCACTCGTGAGCACTTACGAGTATGACTTAGTCTGTTTTTCCTTACTTCTTTATGTTTTGGCCTCTAACGCATCTTCTGACAATTGTCCAATTGGCAATGAAAAAGAAGAAATTATTTCACACCCGTGTACAAAGATTTTGTGAACCTAATAGGCATACAAAACCAGTCATACAAAGTAAGATATAGGACCCTAGTTTCTTCCAACAACATTTTAAATCTATCTATGTTAATTGGGTAGCCGCTTGCCAAAACCTTTAGAATAATGGAGAATTTAACTATCAGTTCCTTGTTTACACCAGTAACCTCAGAGCTGAGGTCAGGGTTTGCAAAAAAGCGCCTTGCAGTATTACCATCATTTGATGAGCCATACCCAGGCTTTGGTTTATCAATCAATAGTCCCATTTTCGATTTAAATTCTGACTGGATTCTTTTTTTGTTTTCCTTTACAATTGCTTTATGCTCGACTCCACGAACTTGCCATTTTTTTATTGGCAATCGGTAACCTATATGTAAAATGCATTCGAAAAACTTAATCCAACAATGTAGGGTTTGATAAACCGAAGCGATATTGCTCCGAATCAGGTAAACGGTTTACCACGTTTTCATTGTTCATCTCCACAAATGAAACACTTAGACGTGACGTTTGTTCCAGACAAAATGTTAGTAACACTACCATCCAGCATTGTGAACAGCATTTCAAAACTTACCGAGTAAATTTGATGGCTTTCAAATTATATCTTTCATTGTCTTTTCCTCGTCACGCACTAAGTCTGCAGTTTCTTTTTGAAAAATTAATTTTATGGGTCTGCAGTATAAGGTGGACGATGAACGTCGATTTACCCATACGACTTTTCCATTTCTTACGTCTACCAATTTTAGTGGCACCATTGCTATTAAAAACAAATACTCATCAGTGCTTAATGCATTTGAAAATGTTTGTTTATACTGACTATGACCGGAACTGCCATCGAATCCCCACTTACATATAAGATTGAACTCATTGCCCTCCTCCAAACTCGCAATTTTTAATATGCTTTGCGCTGTTAGTTGCAGGAGTTCTTGTAGATTTACACAAACGCTAACTTCATCTGCAATTATATTTTTTAGGAGTAGGGCATTTTTTGTCAATGTTATTGAATAGAGGCTGGGAAAGCAGTTCTTATGCATACCATTTATCAGTGATCTTAATACTTTGTATTTTCTTTCGGATAAACCTAAATCCAAGCATAAAGCTAGTGCTTGAAGAGGACTTATTGATTTTTGTTCTTCAGCCAAGGATTCTGCGGACATCTCTGCAGCAAATCGCAACTCAGCAGATGACCTGCTAGAAACAAGATCCTTTACCCGCCTATTTTTTTTAGTTTTAATGGAAGCTTCTTCGAAAAGGGTTTCTGTTCGTTCTTCCGCTTGCCCGGGTTTGGTCCTGGCTTGACACTACTGATATCAGGGATAATTGGTAATTGAAGTTTCTGTTGAAGCCAAGATGCATATCGTTGACGAAATTTAAACACGACTCCTGTCGACCTCATTTCAATTTTGTATTGAATTTTGCAAAATAACCTACCAATTTCAGATATTTCTGTTTCAATTGGTCGTTGGACTCTTCTACGTCATGAGCCGATGTAGTTTCATCAGTGACTGCAGCAGTCCTGATCTGATTTTTGAGGGAAAAACTTTTTCAGCAAGCTGGCCATTGGTTATACTCAATTTTTCCTCAAAAAAAAAAAATAATAAAACAGTTTCCCGGCGCAGGCAGGCGCAGATAAAACCCATATAAAATAAAGCCTATATAAAAAGCAACAAGAATTACGTGCAAAAATTACAGCACGACAATATAAAGTTTTTCATTTAAAAACGACGTGTTTATTTACCTGACTGCACCCCTGCCCATTTCATCACTTCAATAATTTATTACAGTTTAGTATTAAATGGGGCATATCTCTCAAGAATTTATTCAAAATCACATTAGACCTATTCACCATCGAAGCAAGGAAAAGTGTGATGGATACCTTTTTAAATAAAACCTTTTTGATTAAAAATTTCATAAATTTACAATTTCTTGATAACTTTTTTTTTTTATGCTGCTTGCTTATAATTATTGTATTAATAATCCTATTGCGTATCTTATGCCCTGGTTAAAATCCCTAAAAAGTATGAGACATTTTTCATATCAATGTGTGTATGATATACGCGAGTATATGTATAAATATCATTGTTTTCTTTTTAAAGTAATCCCTTATAACAACCCTTTATTCATTGATATACTGCATACAATAGTCTGTTATGTACCTTAATAATAACTATTTAAAATTCAATAATTGTACTTAAAACAATTAAAATACAATCTACCATAAAATAAATAAATAAATCATCATCATGCTCATTCACCGTTGCGGAGGTTATCATTTATAGAGCTATGACCATATTTTCCTTTCTTCCCATCTCTCACTTTCCGCATGTTTTCCTTTCAAGTAATCCTACGTCTTCCTCGTGCCATTCTTCCCTCTTCAGATGTGATCTTTGGTATCCGTTTAAGATGGTGCCCTAACTATCTTAAATTATTTCTTTAATCTGGTTCTACAGGCTCTCCCTAAGATGTCATTAGACAGTCGTGATACCTATCTAGTCTTTTTATACTAAAAGGAAAAAAATCAGGAATATTCTTCGACTGGTTTTACCTCTTACAAACTGTCAGAAAGGTATCCTTTTTTTCTTCTTAGTCCTAGGCCATTGTGTCAAATTCCAAATGATTTGTATGTTGTTGAATAACACTTAAAGATATATAATTTTTTTTCAAAAATAAACTTTCTCTTTTTTCTTCCGTTAATCTAATATATCACTATCCAGTTCAAAACATCATGATTACCCCCCCCCCCCGCCGTGGATTAAAACGGATCTTTTGTAAAAATTTAATTATGTTGGAGTTCTGGCATTGGCCAGCTTCTCTTCTCATGTCCTGAGTGACTGTACTATTGCGCTCTCACACAGCCTACACTGGGTTTTCTTTAACACCAGTGACGCAGCTGAGAGAGAGAAGAGCTGGGACCTCTCTGTGCCGGGCCTGTCCTTCCATGGGTGGAGGGGCAGGGTTTGCTGGGAGATCCCTAGGATGAGTGTGTATTGTAAATGAAGTATGAATGTAGTTTTAACTTTTAATTTAATTTAGCTTTTTTTAACTTTTATTTTTTTTTATTACTTTTTTTTTATTATTTTTTTTATGCTTATTTATATAATGTATATATTTCATTTGTATGTATATTCTATATTGTATATTGTTCGTGTATAGTATAGTTCTTTTCTGTTTTTTTTATTTTTATATATAAATATGTTTTTTTAATGTGTTATCTTTTTTTTATATTATAGTTTCTTTTGTATTTTTATACAATATTTTTTATTTATTTTTTTATTGTATTTTATTTATTTTTTTATTTATTTTTATTATATTCTTCTCTTATTGTACATAATGTGTGAATGTAATCATGAATTCATCTATATTACTTATTGCCTACCTTTGTGGCAGATTGTAATAATTACTTGATAAATGTTTAAAAAAAATAATAATAATCTAATATAAAGTTTAGATCTTTCTCTTCATACCGGTTCTTAGAATATCTAGGCCTTTAATTATTTTATTATCCTAATTTTGTTTATCAATATAGTTTAATAAATAATTAGGTTATGGAGCTCACTTATTCTTATACACCTTACACATTAAAATAATCTAAATCTATAATTTCAAATTTAAAATAGTTTTTACCACCGTTTTTGTGCTTCTGGAGGTTGAATTTAGTTGTAAATAGGGTTTGGAATGTTTCAATGAATCAGCAAATTTTACTTTCCTTTCATCGAATATTAATTTTTTAACTTCTCCTTTATCTTCGATGTTTTGACTCGTTTCGTTGTAGTTACTTTAACGGTTTTTCTCATTATTCCATTTTGGAATAATTGCAGTTGATTATTTCTACTTTTCCCTATGTTTGAAAATAATGGTGCCTCATGCGGCTGAGTTGGACGGATCACACATCTATATATAACTAATATAAATGATATTCCGGCGGCTTTCAGAAACCAGATCAGTCATAAAACCACGACGTGAGGTTGGGCCTCAATTAAGGGATGTAGACATAGAAGAACATATCATCAGTGAAGTAGAGGAATCCCCCACTACCAGTGTCCGCCAACTTGCCTCTCATACGGGAGTTAGTAAAAGTTTAGTTTGGCGCGTTTTAAAAAAAGAGAAGTTACACCCCTTTCATTTTTCCAAAGTACAGGACCTACTGGAGACCGATTACCCACAGAGAGTTCAATTTTGTCGATGGCTCCTTAACTCCGATATAGAGCAATATCATTTTTTTTTTTTAAAATTCTTTGGACTGATGAGTCTACTTTTGTGAGGCAAGGAATTTATAACACACACAATTCCCATTACTGGGCTACTCAGAACCCTCACGTCTGCCAATCGAGCTCATTCCAGCATCGGTTTTCCTGCAACGTATGGGTCGGTGTTTTTGGTGACATAATGCTGGGGCCTTATTTTTTTGAAGGGAATTTAAATGGTGAAGCCTACCTAAATTTCCTGCAAACTGATCTGCAGGTCCTTCTGGAAGAAGTGAATCCAAAAGTCAGAAGAGAAATTGTCTTCCAGCATGACGGAGCTCCACCGCACTACACCACCGCAGTGAAGATTTGGCTTAATGACACATATCGCACTTGGATAGGTCGCGGAGGCGTGGTATCCTGGCCGCCTACGTCCCCGGATCTCACCCCCCTTGATTTTTTCGTTTGAGGTGCCTTGAAGGAAGAGGTGTACAAAACGCCAATTACATGTGTGGTGGAACTACGAGCAAAGATACTTGAGGCTGCTGAAGTAGTAAAAGCCAAGTTGTCATTAAATGTCAGTGTTGGGGCAATGAGGAAGCGCGCTAGAGCCTGCATCCGAAGTAATGGAGGACATTTTGAACACGCGCTGCAATAATCCATTTTAATATGTTTCACCAATAATAATAATCCTCGCTATTTTTTTTTTATCTTCAACATTTATTATGTAAAATTTTTCAAATTTTAGTTGATGAAAAGAAAAAAATTTAATTTATTTTAAAGAAAGTATTTTTTAAATTTAAACTAAGGAGTTTTTTATTTTTTATTTTAGATTATTATCACCCTTTTTACATTATTTAGAATTCATACATTGTTCTTTCTAGTCTTAAATAAAAAAAATGAAGAAAAAAACATTCTAACTCATGGGAAGTTCAGAAAGAGAAAAGATCTATTAATTTAGACTAGTGAGTTTACATCTGACCACGCAAGAAGGACAATTTTCTTTATCCTCATTTTTACATCTAATAATATTTAATTACATCTAAGGCCCAATAGGTATTTGATTAGTATTAAATTTCTTCAAATAACCCTAAATTATTATTTTTTATATTTTAAAAAAAAATACGTTTATGTAACATTAGGTAATCAGCAAGAATTTGGTTAACCCCCCCTTAACTCCCTATAAATAAGTTTTTTTTTTTGGGGGGGGGGGGAGGGAGGGCTTGCCACCTAAAATATATTTCTACGCTAAAAGTAAATATTTTCAAGCGGGGTTTGGTAAGTAGGTCGCGATCTGAATAAGCGGTTAATGCGTTGATTAGTGTGTTATTTTTAGAATAAGTCTGCGGAGTCTCGAAGATTTGTTTGATTTGATTCAGAGCCTGTTCCAACTCAAATTAATGTTAAGCCTTTCCTGTATTTTTTAAATGATAATAAGTTTTTTTTTTTTTTTAATCATGGAGATGATTCACTTTTCGCTGCCTTTGTAGCTAGTGTGCTCCCTAGCTCGTTCTTCTTAATATTATTTTTTCCACTTTATGTTAATCTCATATAAAGCTCTGCCGAAATTTCCTCTTACTGCTTCTTTGCATTTAAAAGAACCCTGATTTATTTATCATAATTTCATTTGTCTATTTCGCAGTTTTATGCGGAGTAAAAGTGACTCGTTCCTTCCTATCGTCGCTAGTATTTTCTGGCATCCTTTCTATTCCAAACCGTCCAATGCCAACGTCCACCTTATATTTCCGAACTCTTTCAACTCAAATCTTCGGTTCTTACCCGCCAAACCCGTTCCCGTCAAACAGATTTGTATACTCCTGCTCATTGCTCAGCTGCTTTCGATAGACTTTTCGTAATCCGATCTTATGGAATTCCTTCCCTCTCAACATTCGTCATTCAATTACCCTTTTCATTTCAAAATACCACTGCTTTAACCACCCACTATCCACCCAGATGCTGTCCACCGAAAACTGTCGATAGCCACATTTTAGTTGTATAAACAATGAACAATTTATATTCATGAAATTTTATTGTTTTTGTAAAAAAAAAAATAATATAGAGAATAACAGTTATTCTGAATGTATTAAATTATTGAAAATAAAATACAGAAAAATTAAATCTATTCAGTCATAATTGTACCCATGTAAATTTCGAAAGAAGTTAACTGATCCATCAGGCTATCCTGTACTAATCCTTTCATAGTGAACTCCACTCCCACTCAAATTCTTGAGTCTCCCAACTTGCTTCACATTCGATTCCTCATAACCCACCGAGGAGTCTGAAGAGAAGATGGCCATGAGACCATTTAGTTTTTAGATTAGTTTTTATTGAAGTTTCACTTGTGAATAGTTCTTCACAAGTGATTCACATGTCACTATAATAATTTTCAAACTTATATACAGTTGTAAATATCAATAAATAGTTAAAAATATAGTTGTTATTTTATTATAACAATTTATTTAAATTTACAACTGTACAAAATATATACATCAAGCAAATTACATTAACTATTACAATAACGTGACAAAACTTGAAAAGAACTACTCATCAGTAGCACTTTAATAAAACATTTACACTAGAAGGTCTGTAGGCCATCTTCTTTTCAGACATCTCAGAGGATTATCGGGAATGGTGTGGGAAGCAAGTTGAGAAATTAGGAGATTTGAGTGGTTATGGAGCTTACTATGAACGGATAAGTATCTATCTGGTTTGGGAAAAATATAATTATATTTAGTTTTTGTAATATTGCATTGGTTATATCTATGGTTATTACATTGTAATTAGTTTTGTACATATTATTTGACAATGGTTTTAAGCTTCAAATTAATTGCGGAAAACTCATTTAAATGGCAGTACATAATTAGGCCTGTTTGGACATAAGGAATTGAGCTTTGGGACTTCATTAAACTACCTAATTCATCTCTTATCCAATCCTTACAATCCAAAATCCTTTGTAAAATTCTTAATGCTCCATATTATGTTTCATATTAACGGTTTTATGTTTCTGATTTTTCCCTAACCAGATGTCAATCCTTCCATGATAAACTCCATACCCACTCGTATCCACAAGACTGCTAACTTGCTTCCCATTCGACACCCGGAAAATAAGATGTAAAAAGAAGATTGCCGAGAGACCTTCCAAAAAAAATTTTTATCGAAATGCTACCAACGAGTAGTTGTTATTCGAGCGGAAGGAAACATACATCAGAAATAACTTGTGAAAAAAACGTTACACTTACCCTTAACCTAATAAAGATCGAAAGTTCAAATCCGGCCAGTGGCAGAGTAGAATTGAATTATAATAATCAATACCCGATCCCTCATCATCTCGAGCTGGAAAACCCCGTGTTGCATGACCGGCAAGGTAGAAGGGGAAAAAAATAGTTGATTAACACGTTACTGGCCAAATATTTTGATCATTTTTCGTCACAGTAGTTAATTTATATATTGTGTTCATTTTTATATCAGTGGCTGTTTTGAAGACGTGAGTAAGCCAAATTAGCTTTTTAAAACGATTTAACTATTAACCTTAAAAAGAGGAATTTAAATATTGAAAAAGTTGTGCTTCTTAATAAGTCCTTTAAGTGTCTATTTTGGTGCTACTGATGTTTTATGATAAAATATAGGATTAAGGAAAACGATTAAAAATTCCCTAATGAAAAGTGCAAACTTTTGACTTACTTACTTCATTCACGAGAACAAAGGATATATAAATACATAAATTTTAAAAAAAAAAAAAAAAAATTATTTTGTAAATGCAGTAGAACTTCTCTTAACCTACTAGGGATAAACTGATCCTCCGATTAATTTTCTAATTCAGAGGAAGAAAGTTTGTTTTTATTTCACTTTTATTTTCAGCATACATATTTATTTAGGTTACCTAAATATTGATGCTCTGTTGGACACTTTCTGGAAAGTTCTTGGAAAATAAAATGAGGCGACTTTTGGAAAAAGTATTTGTATTGAGGCTAGCTCATCGGGGGGGGGGGGGGGGAGGAAGGAGTTGGTGACTTCTACTCCCTCCTGAAATTTTACTGAGCTGCGAAAGAAACTTCTTTTTTCTATTTTTTTTTTTTTTTAGCGAAAAAACCTCCAGAATAAATACGGAGATACGTCAATTTTTATGGTCGCTAGTGCACTTTTCCATCTTTGTGAAACAGTGAATAACATTTTGGCCTGATGAAGACACTTTCGTTGAGATCTATGGGTTATTAGAATGAACGAATTGAAAATCTAGTCATTTTAAATGATCTGCATTCATTCCCCCAAAGGGTACCAAATGAATTTTGTGGATATTAAAAAACAAATGACAAGAGGTGCTGAAGAAATCCCAAAATAATTTATTTTTAAGAAAAAACAATTGGTAAAGCCCCATATTCATGTTTAATGTTTCATAATTCTAACTTAATCCTGCATTTTAGTATTGGAGCATTCGCATAAATACGTGTAGTAATAAAAAAAGTGTAGAAATTTTACTGCACTAGGTTCCACAGCGACTAGATTCAAATGCTGTGGAAGTGTAAAATATACGAAAATTTAGAGAAAGAAAAATCTTTAAAAGGTAAAAAATTCATTTTTTTTTTTTAACCAGCTCTGCATTAAAATTACTTATATTTTTCACTTTCCTTATATTTATGTACGTACTAGAAAATAGGGTGCTAAAACGTCTTGTTTATTAACGATACTTGATAAAATGGGCTCTTTTTGGAAGGAAAAGTATGTTTTACATTACATATTCATAAACTTATAATCGGATAATCGCACAGTGGTTGGTTGAGACCAGGCCGTTTTAGAGGGGCTCTAGTTTAATGCTTTATTCGATATTGTGTACCTTTAGGTTTATTTTATTACGACTTAAAGGACCTTTATTTATTATACAATGGTTTACTTTTAGATTTTTATACAGTTAATGTGAAATCGAATAATCACGTCTGACGGTCAGATTTGTCTAACTGATGGAATACTGCATTCTGTAAAAACTCTGAAACACGTCGCTGTGAAGCCAATTTTTATTTTGGAATTTAAGGTGCGATTGGCATTTTTTTGTCCCATTTCATTCCATATATATGTATATGTATATATTTCTTTTTTTTAATAATTCTGGAAATACTTTTATCGCGATTAATTATATGAGATGCTTAGTATGTCATTAGAAGAAAACAATACAAATAAATTTATCGTTCAGTAGTTTTATCTTGTGCTGTAAGCCTTCATCAGAGTATAGTGTTTGTAGTAGACAGGTCTAGTGTTATAATATACAGTTCAACTATATTAGGGGAAATATATATTTCTTTAATAATACTCTTAAAAGAAAATATTAAGAAGAAATTACGAATTAAGAAACTACAGGCAAACTTGATATATTCAATGAAGTAAACTTCGCTAAAAATATTGTTTACAAATCGATTTATGTTATGTGAATTAATGATATTGATTGAAATTATTTTGAATTTTAGTGTTTTAGGATTACACTTTTAGGTTATTCTACCTCGTTCAACATTGTCATAGCTTGCCTCTTTGCTTGGATTTAGAATTATGTAAATACCTGATAGAGCGAAACTAACATAACTAATGGGTAGTAATATTAAAATATAGTTGAGGAAGAAAGTGAAAATGTGTTTTTCAGGATTATAATGTCCAAGTAACCAATCCCCAAGTTACTTTATGCTTGTCCCCGTGACTTCTTAACATTGGCGTGCCATTACTAAAAGAGTGATGAAAAAGTATTCGGAAGGAATTTTTGGAATTTTTTAGGGTTATTTTTCGTGGACGCATCAGTTCGTAACCACGCAACCATTATACGTCGGAACATCCAAGTGCAAATATCACCTTTGATTGTAAGTACATTCATATTTCATGTATGTTTATATTCCATGCAACTGTTAAGATACCAATACAATGTTAAAAAAAAAATAATTTTTAAATAATCTTAGGAATACTGTGGCCGAAATTGAGTGAGATATTGATTTTGTAAGTGAATTGATGTGATATTTGCAGTGATATTCTTTAAATTACGTATGTAATGAAAAAATACTTCAACGTTAAATAAAGACTGATATTCGTTAAGAAGCGGGAATGTTTTATTTATTTTTTTCTATAAACTACTAAGATCCCTTTTTCGCATTTTCATGTATAAAGTCCCCTTGGTGTGGGGGTAAATTCACATTGTCATGGGTTAAAATTATAAACTGTAAATTTAAAGAAAAATAAAGTGATTCATGTGTTGCTGCACCACCTATAATCCTCACAGGTACTCCAGGAAATATCAAATGTTTCCAGCAAGATTTATCAACATTTAAATTTAGAATTTCGGTTCGTCGTAAGCCTACGACATCCTGCCCTGTAGGATCCTGTAATGATATTCCACTAATCCCTGTTGAACAGATCAGCTACCTAGGACTCCACGTGGACAAACAAACGTCTTACTTGGAATCCACATACAAGACTAAAACGACAAGAAACTGCTCGTCGTTACAGACTACTTCAACATTTACTAGACAAACGTTCTAAGCTTCCAATAAATTACAAAAGACTCATTTACATGACTGTGATAAGACCGATTTGGACATACGGAGTTGAGCTTTGGGGCTCCACTAAACCATCCAATTTATCTCGTATCCAATCCTTACAATCCAAAATCCTTCAAAAAATCCTCAATGCTCCTTATTTTGTGACCAATAAACTTATCCATAAAGATCTTAATGTTCCATATGTTGCTGATTTAGCCCAAATCAGATACGTATCCTTCCATAGTAAGCTCCATAACCACTCCAATCCACTAGTCTCCTAACTTACTTTCCACTCTATTCCCGATAATCCTCCGAGGTGTCTGAAAAGAAGATGGCCTAGAGACCTTTTGGTGTAGATATTATTGAAGTGCTACTAGTGAGTAGTTCTTCACAAGTTATTTACATGCCAATGTATTCACTATCAACACATTTACTTAATGTATATTGTTTTGTACAGTTGTAAATATCAATAAATGAGAAAAAAAAAAAAAAAAAAAAAAAGATTTTCGGTATCTAGAAAATTACCAGTAGTTTGAGATTCACACATTAGACCTATAACCCATCGAATGCAAGACGTAATGGATGCAAGAGGCGGCTATAAAACATAATTAAATATTACATAAATTTAAAATGTTTTGGTATTTTTTTTTCAAACATTGCTTGGTTTTATTAATTTACTTTTTTTTAATCCTAATATATTTTATATACCATGGTTAAAGTCAGCGGGGACGCAATAAGAATGAAACTGAACCTATAATCAAGAAAATAAAAAAAAATCAATTAGGCAAAATTTTCAGAATATTTCTGGATTGTACAGTATATTTGCGAGTATATATTAATAGGTCACTGTGAGTATAGGAAGGATCATATAAATTCATTTTCCTTTATAATATTATAATACTTTCTATAAATTGTTTTTCTATTTCTGGCACATTTTTCCTCTCGGCGTCGAGCTTAAGAAATCGATATAATCCTTTTCCATTTCCCTATCCTTTCAAATAAAAGACAAAATAAAAAATAACATCTTTACGACATTCATAAAAGATTTTTCCTAATGATAGCATTGAAAAATATATTTCTTATAAAGCTATATCTTATAAAATCTGATATTGGACATTTTTTTCACGTCCTCCCTGATATACTTTTACCTTATTTCGAACGACGTGGATCGTAAACTTATAATGGCTATCTGATATAGTGAGGATAATAAAGATGGGGATTGAATTTTTCATTTTCGTATTTTTATTTTACTTCTTATAGGAGCAGTTGGGCTGTTGCCAAACAAAAAAACACAGATTACGTTCTAATTGGTATTGTTATCTATCAAGATTTCCTTACAAATACAGATAAAATCATTTTTCCTTTTTTTACTAAGACTATTAAGATATTTTATGGTGAACGTCAATAATTTAGTCCTATTTGTTTTATAAATTTGTATATATTTTAGAATTATTATATTCAGTACTTTATAAAATCACTACTTACAATTGTTTTAGGTATTAGTTACCCTAATACATATCAAAAAAATTTAAATCAATACCTTAAATTGTCTCGTTTAAATGAAAACTATTGATTTGAAAATATTATTGTTAAAATAAAGATTTTTTTTTTTATTACATGGATGTAACATTTTTACAAGCCCTAACTCTATTGGTGTTGCTCGGATCGAAATTTTTTTAACAATTTCCTATCATAAAGTTAATGGAAAATATTTTTGTTAGATAACATTTGATGCTAGGACCAACCGTCTAGGAGTTATATTGGGTTGAATGAAAAAAGTCATGTGTGTAACTTACTTTTTCACCCTTAAATTTTTTTTTTTTTTTTAACTTTTTTTTCATACTCAAAAATGTAACATTTTGACATACTCCAGGTCTGTTGGTGTGCTATGATGGAACATTTTACAATTTCTTTTCAGAATTTAAATGGGGAATATTATTCAATGAAAAAAGTCACGTTTGAAACTGATTTTTTTCTCTCAACTTTATTTCGAATAATCATTGATAGTTAATTTAGTTTAAATATTGATTTAACTAATTTGATGTTTTAAATTCCAAAATGGAAAATATAAAAAGCAGTAGATTATAGGTAGATCCATGATCTATTGTCAGAAATTGAGTTTGTTTTTTTTTAATTTGTCCTTATAATTTTAATTAGGATAACATCAGTAAATAAAAGAGTTGAACTCTCTCTATATAAGGTTAATGTTCCAGTAGTGGACATATATCTATAAGAACATATACATTATTTTAAGAACAAAAGGTTCCCTTTGGTATTTTGAGTTTCATTATGTTCCAAGAGGCAAACACTAACAGATTCCCTTTGAATTCATGGACAACAAAAGTTTAATTCCTGAAGAGGTATATTTTTTATCCTAGACATCAAATTTTCACTAATAGTGGAATACTTAAATAAGTTCTTTAATCACAGACTAATCTCCTATAAATTTTGTCCCTACTTGCTTAGCGATGTTCAACATGTATCAATAACAAACACTATGCCAGAAGCCTTTGCTGTCACTATTATATGGTAACCATGGTAACCTAGGCAAGTTATATTTCCAGCGCTTATGTCGGGGGAATCTATATTTTGTCGGCTAAGATGTGATACCTCGTAAGCGCCGATTTCTAGAAAAAAAATTTGGAGCCATTATTTTCACAAACAATAGCTGCATCGATGTAGTGGGATAGCTTATTCACCAGATTACAAAAAGATTTTGATTTTTTATTTATTATATATTCATTGAAATTTACATCTTTATTAATAAATAAAAATATGCATCTACTGAATGTGTTAGTAACGTAAAAAAATAACATGACAATTGCTCATGAAGCACCTTCCCACTGCTTGGCACGACAACAAAATGAGGTTGAAAAATATACTCATTACAGAAACGATAATTTAAAATGCCTATTATTTTATTTTATAAATAGTTGTTTTCTATATTGTTATCTCTTTTTTTTTTTCTCTATATCTAACTTGCAATAAAAAATAATAATCAAAACAAAAAGTACATTATGTACGATAAAGTATGGTGTGTATAGGAGTAAATAAAATCCCTTCCAATAGGGTTATTACTGGAGGGAAAACACTGAAAAAAAAAAAAAAAAAAAAAAAAAAAAAAAAGTTTTTTACTTCTCCTGTAGAATCTGAATTTTGCACTACGTTGTATCACATATTAGACGACGATCCCTGTAAGGGATTCTTACCATAACAATTTAGTTATCCGATTGGCCACTACGCTAGACTTCCAGCTAAAGTGTTAGAGTTCCAGCCCAGCTGTAGCAGGAAATTAATTTTCTTTTGTTTCAGGTGTAGTTCGACTAAACGAGGGTACTCCAACCCAATATCATAGACGATTTTTTTTTTTTTTTTCAGAAGATTCATATTTTTTTAAAAATCATGCTTGTCATTATTTTTTTTCAACCTTCCACATATTTAATATTTAATACTTTTATCTTTTTATTTTAGTTTTTTTTTTCTAGTACTTATTTCTTACACAAATCTGTCATATATACTTTATACTTTATCTGTCATATTAAAAGCTGTTTTTTTCGGCATATTAAAGCGTTATACCACCCTCTTAATATAGCTGACAGAGATGGTTACCTCGGATGAAGAGGCAGGAGGAGCAAAAAGATCGCCAAAGCCATCGCGGGGCGGCCGAGCGCAGCTGAGCCTGGGTGTTGATGGTCTGGCCTACCTCGGCGGACTGAAGGCGCACTCTCCCTCCACCCTCCTTCAGACCGGACCTGCTCAACAGGAAATCACATATGAGTACTTAGCAACAGTTGTTTTAGTTCTTTAGTCATAATTATAACTATATAAATGTTAATATCTATATCTATACTAATATATAAAAGGACAAGCCATTTTTCGTTTGTGATCACTAACCGCGAAAAGTACTGATCCAATATGTACCAAATTTTATCTACACAATCTCTATAGTTCTAGGAAGGTTTATCAATAATAAAATTTACATATTTTCAATCGAATTGCTGGTAAAAAACGATAAATATGTGAAGTTGGAAAATTTACCTATAGGTGGAGAGTGCCATTCAAAAGAGGTTGCAAAGATAAGATGTTATTCAGGGTGAGTACCTCTTAGAGTAAAAAAAAAATCAGGTGAAAGTAGTACAAAAATGGAGAAAAAAACCGCAGGAATTTCTACCTTTCCATGTGAGGTATCGTTGGTTTATTCATTTTTGTACCGCTGTAAAATAGTGTTAGAAAATCATAGTTTGCCCAACAGATTGAATGGTGAGAATTACTAGGATTTATTACAAAATATCCTACCACAACTTCATCACGATATTCCACCTGATGTTCGGCAAAATATAATATTCTAACACCATGATGCTTCTCCACATTATTCGAAAGCAATACAAAAATAAACCAACGATACACATGGATAGATAGAAATTCCTTCCCCTTTAAAAACTGACATACCTGTCCATAAAATTCACCTCAAAAAGTGGTATTCTGCAACATCATTTGCATTCAAAAGCTAACAGCAAAATTGTGGTCTCTGTTCATTATCATCGGGTTTTAAATTTTACATTGAAAATCTAATAAAATAAATCCTAAATAATAATAATAAATAAATAAATGAAAAAACATAAAATCCTTTGATCTGGTGTCGTTTTATTGACAGTTTTCCTTTATTTTCAATTAAACAATAATTTTTTTCTTTGTTTTTTATTCCAATGAAGAGTTTATTATGTTTAAAATGCATATTTCCACTAAGCGATTATTATAATGTCTTATTTACACAAGTAACTGATTTGTATGCCAAATGAAGATACCATGTTTTTCCGGGTTTAAAAGTAAATTTCTCCATGAAATCGATACGGATCATTAATTTGATCATATAACACAAAAGCTGGTTAAAGTTTTTGAATTACTGCATATTTGCAATGGATTGGAATTGAAAGGTAAGGTATGCGGCGGCATTTTTTTTTTTTTTTTTTTTTTTTTTTTTTTTTTTTTTTTTTTTTTTTTTTTTTTTTTTAATCACCCTGTATAGAGTTAGAAATTTATAAGAAAATTTCCTTAATTCGATTAAATTGTTACAAAAAAGCTATAAGTGGGTGGTGTGACGTATGGACCCCAGTGAAATTTAAAAAGCGAACGATAATAGTGCTATTCTGCAACAGAATTTGCAATGGTAAAACTATTTAATCCATCTGTACTAAATTTTTACTACATCTTCATAGTTCTAGAAAGGTTTAACAACAATAAAAATTTAAATTCTCAATATTGAGTGGCAGAAACGAGATTTACGACACTGTTGAGTACTTTTATGTTTTTAGAAATAAAAATCCAGCCAGATAATGTCAATAAAATTATTTTCTCAAATAAAAATTATGACTAAATCAAAATATCGATTCTTTGCTTTTTGATGAGTAAGAATATGAATCATAGGCCTTTAGTTGTTAGAACTGATAATGTGATGGATTTAATAATCCACAAGAGTTTCTTAATAGTCTATGTCGTTCTAGATTACCAACTTATACATTAAAATTAAAAATAGAATATCCAATTGTGCTTTTATGTACTTATCAACCCCCTAATCTATACAATTTTAACCTAATGTCAAAAATTACTTTTATGCTTAGAAATATCATTGAAGAAATAATACTGAATTGCATACTTCAATACAAGATTTTTATCTATTAACTTTCAAACTTTTATTATTAGTTGAAATTATCTATGAGAGCGGGTGAAGCTGTGACGGAGGATGCTAGTCCCTAAATATAGTTTAAGAAATATAAAATTATCTGTAAAAAAGAATAAGGCAATAAAAATAAATAACTTAAGGCACAGGACGATCAAAAAAATTAGGATTGATGAATTAATTGCCACTTCTATTGGAATTATTTTATTTGAAAACTATTTTCGAATTGTTAAACATTTGCCATCAGTTCTAAAACAAAAAAAAATTCAAAACATAAGCATTTTCTTACATAGATCAGGGGAGACTGTTGTACCTTGAAACACGTTTCTGATTTTTTGTGATGGTACCCCAATGTAGCCAATATAGGTGTGTTTTTTCAAGTAGCCCGGCGTTACAACCGATAGTTGTAGAGGATCAAATTTCAAATTCAAGGTTTGAGTAGCAAAACACGTATTAAGGTTCTGTTTAAAGGTAAAGCAATGTCCGTGTACCCTCTTATATTTCATGTACCTGTTGTTTCTTAGACAGAGGTAATTTTGAATAATAAGCACAGAACAGTATTTGCATTTTTCTTTTAGCGTTTTCTAATTTTACGAAAAGTAAACTTTATAAGCTTGAACGACATACTGATAGAATAAAAAACTTGAACAACAAACTAGAAAATTTTGATTCCTTTCTTAGTTCTCGGCATCTAATGTGAAAAAAATAAGTTTTTCAAGGTGCAAGACTACACACCATTAGGAAAAAGTGCATGCGAATCAGTCCACATTCTATCTTTATCCCGAATCGACTGGCCTCCTTCCCAAGGATAATAGCACCCCAGAAAAAACAAGCTATCGCTTACCTTCAAAAACGAGATTTAAAATAACAATATTGTGGAGCAACAAAAATTAAAGACAAAAACGACAGAATATGTTAGTAAAAACAAAGCTCTTCTCCATTAGAGATCCACAGACGGATTTGTGGCCAAACATGTCTAACTTAACTCGCAAAACATCTACTAGATCCAAAAAGAACAAGAGCAATGTCGATTATTGTCAAAGTATATTGTTATTAAGGCACAGCAGTCTCCCTATATATATTAAAGTTTTCTGAAATGTGAGACAAGATATCAAATGTATTGGTATTCGCCTAAAGAGGAAAAACTGATTTAAATATAATACGAACAGCAAATAAAGATTATAAGAACATATGAGGGTATAAAAAAATAAAACTCTGGATTCCAACTTCGCCAACCATCTAAATGAAAATAACTATAAATACAATAAAGATACGGGAGTGAAATAAATACATCATGTAGAAAATAGCCTAAAATTAAATATTTATGAATATTTAGAAAGAATCGTTGTTCAAAACCAATCCAAAATTTAACCAACGAGTCGTAGGAAAACTACAAGGGTTTAAATTACCTGGTCCTATCCACCTCCCCTTTTCATTCTTGGTATCTTTCATAAGTCCGTTCTGCTCTCTTTGGTGAGCACCAATATATTTGCATTCTTGTCTTAAATTTTTAAAAACTTAAATATATTTATAGTTCATTTAACGAAGTGCTTATGTTTTGAATTTGTTTTATGTTTTTGATCTGATGATGAATTTTTAACATTCAAAACTAGTTATCAAATAAAATAATTCCAATAGAAGTTGAGATTCATTCATCAATTCTAAAAATAAACAACTTTCTAACATTTGTCCTACCTGAACTGTCAGTTTTTTTAAAATATGAAGAAAATAAAAAATAGTGGTAACGACATCGAGCCAACTGCTCAATCCAAAAGGTTAAACCCGCGTTACTTGTTATAATTGATTGCGATAATTTGAAGAAGAGAAAATAATCATTAATCAGGGACACCTTGTCCCCTAAGAATTTACATAAAACTACAATAAAAAAAAGTATTATTGTTTGGCTTCGTACAAATCGGACAGTAACTTCTGAATATTTTAAGTTAGATACTATAAATGTGTAGCACTTTGATAAATGTTCTGTAGTGAAAGGTCTCCAGGACAGTCATCTTTTCAGGGTTTTCTGGAATAGAGTGGGAAGCATCTTGAAAGAATAATGGATAAGAGTGGTTATGTAGTTTACTATGAAAGGATAAGTATCTGGTTTGGGCTGAATCAGTGTTATGTGGAACATAAAGATCTTTATAGATAAGTTTATTAATGACAAAATAAGGTTTGGATTCTAGAAGAATTGAAAGTTTTAGTTGAGCCCCGGAGATTAAATCGATATCCCCAAATAATTAATAAATAAATAAATAAATAAATAAATAATATCCCCAAATAATTACTGCCATGTAAATGTTTAAAGGTGAAGATTTAAACTTTAGTCTAGTAAGAGTTGAAGAAGTCGAAAACGACAGGCAGTTTCTTGTCGTTTCAGTCTTGTAAGTGTGTTCCAAGTAAGTCATTTGCCCAGATGGAGTCCTAGGTAGCAGCGAATTAGTTCAACAGGGATTTATGATTAATAATATCATTAATTGATCAAATTGGACAATAGGTAGTAAATATATGATTACTGCGAAGTTACAGGTTCATTGATGTGATTTGCTTGGATTTATTTTAATTTTCCGATTTCGACACCATGATAGAAATTTAAAGTCAAGAACTAATCTTTTAGTTTATATACAAAACATTCTAACGCTAATATATTATCCCATAGTTTTGGAAGATTGTTAATTAAGGACGATGAATAAATTATGCCTAAAGGAAGAGAGAAAAAGCACGGTAAATTGGAATAAGTAAGGAATCCCAAAATAATGCTCTGCGAATTATAAGGGATTTTTTTAGAGGAGGCAGTGATAAAAGTGATATACAAATCAATAGGCTGAGATTTACTACTCAATAGTTGAATGGAAAAACGAAGGCAAGAATGTTTTAAATATATGAAGTTTTTGGACTTTAAGGATTGAATTTGAAGCGCACCATGGAGGATTGACGTTGAAAACATGGATAAAGCCACCTTAATTCAGGATACCAGTAAGTGGTGTGAAAGCGCCTGGGATCCCAAAAATGAATTTTATAAAGGAATTCATTAACGTCTTCAGCCTCATCTTTAGCTCACCAGACAGCTCTCCGTATACCATCCACAATTGACGGATACTGCGGATAATGCGAGAGAAAGATTCACGGATCTTAGGAGCGATTTGAGGATTGAGGTGGTTCACTTTATGTTTCACATTCATTAATAACTCATTCTTATAACCTCATCTTTAAACTTGAATTTCTGTTCTTTCAACGTTCACTGTATTTTTTAATGTTTTATATATTTATATTTTGTTATTTCCTCTTCTCTTGTGAAATTTTAATTGTAAATATCGTGTGAATAGATTATTTGTCATCCTTATTAATTATTGTTGTAAGGTGAGACTGATTGTAATATAATTAATAGTCAAAGTGTAGAAATCCCTCCACCTTTTGATCTGTCTTTCTCTGCATCTTTTTAACAATAGGATGTCCAAACAGCCCCTTCCATTTACCACCTTTTATCAACTCTTTTTAATATGTGTCCTGCCCAGTCTCATTTTCAGTAACCCCTCTCGCTCGTCTACTAATTTGCTTTGCTTTGTTGTATATATCACTCCAACGATAAAAATTACCGAATTTCAGAACAATATAATCTGTTCTTTAATTTTTCGGTGTTGTGCGAGAGAAAGGAGAACCGTTTCTTTGTACAGGTTCCTCTTACATCTCTGAAACTACTTACTCAATTAAAACATTAAATGGATTTTCTCATAGAAAATTTTGTACATAAAATATGTTTTGCTTAAGTAGATGGTTCCAAAAATATTTTTGAAACCATTAAAAATGGCATTCAATTTTTTTTCAAGAATAAGCGACAAGAAACCGCTCGTCGTTACAGACTACTTCAACATTCACCAAACAAACGATCAAAGCTCCCAATTCATAACAAAAGACGTATTTACATGACTGCGATTAGACTTATTTCGACGTACGGAGTTGATCTTTGGGGTCCACTAAACCATCCAAATTATCTCGTATCCAATCCTTACAATCCGAAATCCTTCGAAAAATCCTAAATGCCCCTTACTATGCCACCAATAAACTTATCCATAAAGACCTTATGTTCCATATGTTACTGAGTTAATCCAAACCAGATACCTATCCTTCCATCGTAAGCTCCATAACCCCTAAAATCCATTAGCTTCTCAACTTGCTTCCGATTCCATTCCCGATAATCCTCCGAGGCATCTGAAAAAAATATGGCCTAGAGATCTTCTAGTGAAGAATTTTTAATATAGTGCTACTGATGAGTAGTTCTTTTCAAGTTTATTACATGTTATTGTAGTCGTTATCAGTTCATTTACTTAATGTATATATTTGTACAGTTGTAAAAAAGAATTGTTTATCCTTTCCTCAACTTTCAGTGGTGAAGACATTTAGTATAACTTTCGATTTTGCCAATCAACAACTATAGGATCATTCCAGATCAAATCGCCATAGGGGATAAACATTTTTGTCAAAGAAGCAACCCTCCTAAATCAATGATTAATTATGGTAATAATCACCATTTATACAAACAATTTTTAAACACTATTTTTTCAAATTATTTTTTAACTATGAACCCATTTTGCCCTAGCCTCCCATTTTGATATTTCAAGAATCACTTAACAAAAGTATGAAATGTTTATCAGAATTTAAAATAATTTCAAAAATTTATTATTTTGTTATTTAACTTTTATAAGGACAACCATACCAAATTTCATCAAATTATAAGATCTTTTTATTTTAGTGTTGATTTCATACGAAATGGTCCTATACCGAAATGTTTTTGCTGTTAGGTTTTTTATAAGATATTTTCGGCCTTTGTCTAAATAAATTACAACATATTCCTCAAACAGGAAGAAGAGATACTGGTACGAACCCTGTAACAGCCCTTCTGGTGGACCTATATACACAAATTAGAACAAACAAAGTCCTCAACGAAATTCCAAATCAGCCCAAAATATATACTGGTATCGGAACGTGGATGACCAGGATATGGGACGCAGTGCAAATCAATAAGTTACCAAAGGATATAAATGGAATTCACACAGCAATTAAATTTAAATTTAATGGACAACTCGAGTATGGAATTTACCAGAAACCCACCAACACGAAAGTAGTATTACACCTACAATTAAGTTTAGAGAACATTAGCAAATAAATCAATAGCCTTTGATAGCATGCTTTTCCATCTTTTAAATATACCACTATGAATGGATAAGATTCATGATTATATATAAAACATATAGTGAATGATAACGTGATCGAAAAACTCACTACAGATACTAATTTTAAAAAGCAACTCCATAAAAGTAAGTAATTAATAATACATTTCCAACACCCTCAGAGACATTTTTCGTAAAAAAAAAAAAAAAATAGATTTGGGTTCCTGATTCCGTTATCTTATTCCACCAAAGATGGAAATAAATTTTTAAAATAAGTTTAAACTATGCATTGAAAATAAATTTTAAAAAATGTTATCATCCTATTTCTTTCCGCCTGAAAACAAAACAGACGGTTGCCAAAAAGAGCAGATTCGGTGAACTAAACTGCAGTGCATGTAAAGCTAATTGTAAACAAAACTAGACGATTAATCATCAAAAACTTGAATGAGCAAATAATGTGAAGAAGAAATATTGCAATCAGAAGGAACAAGAATTTTATTTTACATATGAGGAGTTTAGTATCAAAACCAGCTCAATCAATGAATTTTAAAAAACAATCTTTTTTTGTTATTTGATATTTCATAGTCGATACAATCATGCGACATAGTGATCTAAAACAAATCCATCATCCGGTCAAAAAACACTGACAAAACCGACATTGTTTCAAACCGAGCTCATTCCAAGCTTCGGTTGAATGGTTTGAATTCACCTTCATTTGAGGTGAAATATGTTATAATTCAGATATTGGTGCTTTCATGAGTGTGTCGAAGAAACACAAAACTATTCATCAACTTCTTCCTTCTCCTATTGCTGCGGGCATTTGCTACATCAAAGATAAATCACGTGCACGATAATAATGTCCCATAAAATAGATACCTACAACTTTCATGTAAACCCAACAGACATTCGAACCCACGTTGTCTCTTCCTTGTCTGACTACTTATTGCCGAATCTCTACCGAATCTCGTGGAAATATGGACTAAAGACCTTAATATAACGCATTGACAGGAGTCGGCCATTTTATTGATTTATATACCTATTCTGAGAATAAGTTGATTATAATTTTTATTTGAGATTCATTATAACAGTTTGTTATTTATTCTACGCATAAGAACCCATTTTAACAAAAAAATGGATGTTACTCTGTCATGGACACGGCCGTGTGTTGTACGTGAATACGTTTATGTAACGAGTTATATTTTTTAAATCAATATTTTAATTTATGTATTTAAGATAAATGCAAGGAAACAAATAATTATTGTGTTACAATATAACTTTATTAATTATAGGACAGTTATACGAAAAGTAAGAAACAAATGGTATACAAGATACATCGTGATTTCTGGTAAACGTTAAGTCAATACAGGTTTTACCTAACGTTGTTGGAGAAGTTTCAATATAAGACAAATTGAACTCGCTGAGCATGAAGTCGGCCAATGAGCGTTTTTGTGAGACATGAACAAGTATCCAACTATCATAACTGGTATAATAAAATCAGGCTCGTAGTCGGGTATAACTTTTCCCGATGTTTTTGGAATATTTTAAGAACGATCGTAACAAAAAGAGTTTAATTTCTGCTAACGCTAAGCCCAGGTGGATATACACACATCCGAGTACGAAGATGCCATTGGCCGTTACGTTTACTAGACATCAACAGGTGTTGCGTTTTTTATTTCCAAATTATTTTCTGAAATGTCAATGTTAACTCTAATACAATCAATAAAGCTATTACTCCACCGGATTTGCATCAAGTCGATGATAAAACCGCTACTGATGATGTAGTTACAATTTTTCTGTTCTTAGAGGTATTACAATATGATCAAAGCTAGGCGCATTCACTGGGACGGAATTGTCCATCCAAGTTTCGCTGATTGCCAAATAATCAGATCTGTTGACGATTGTATCGGTAGAGATGGCGGTAATAAGAATAAAACTATGCTGATCAGGAACTTTTGCGTTCCCGGCACTGCTTGACTCGGTCATATGATGTTTTACCACTCGATTGTTCTTAAGAAGCCCTTTCCTACCGTATACGTTCTCTGTATTTGGTTTTGGCTTTTCGACGCGTATAGGCAGACTTTATATATTTTTGGTAATATTTTTTTTATTCTAACACATTATATTTACTGTCACTACTGTAAACTAATGTTTTATATATCGATAGACAGTTGACGATTGAAACTACGAATAATCGTAGCTTCTCCGAATCAAAAGTTATACTAATTGCAAATCTCGATACGCAGCAAAATAATCTCAAAATTGCAGGGCTTCCCTCTCCACCGCGCGCGATGTGTCTGTTCTCGCTTATCGTAATGAATTCCTTTAGCTATTCAGTGGTAGTATGATTTAATTTTAGTTGTAGAGGATAGATTCGAAACTACAACACCAAACTGTATTCCCCGATTTTGTTATCATTAAGTTTTTTGGATTGTTCCCATATGTTAGCAAATTTAAAGATGTATTCACGTCAAAAATAAATTCGCTAACTTTTACAATACTGAATAAAGAACCTATGTAACCAACTTGTAATTTTTGATATTTTCACGCATAGCTGTAATTTTAACGTAACAAAATAAATGTTTAATTTTAATGTAAGTGTTGGTAATTCAGATGGAGAAAGAGAATATTTTCTACATCATTAGCTATATATCGGTCAATTTTCAAATTTCAATGAGATCCAGATGTCGCACCATATAATTGTAGCTTTATAATAATAACAGTTTAATTAAAATAAGTAAATTTTATTATCAATTTCAAGCTCCATAAAACACCGCACCTTCGTAACCTCTCATACAGAATGACGCACGCCACCTATAGATCGATTTTCAAACTTCACGATTGTCCATATACACATATATAGCTTTTTAACAACTATCTTATTGAAAATATGTAGATTTTATCATTTCAAAACCTTCTTTGCACTATGAAGATGGTGTAGTTAAAATTTGGTACAGATTGGTCCAGTAGTTTTCGTAGTTAGTGTTCACAAACGAAAAATGGCTTGTCCTTTTATATAATAGTATAACGACTAATCTGCCTTTTTTCAAGCCTACTAGTTTGACAGTGACTAGTCGGCCCATCTCTAATATTTTCATAATAGATTTCTCTCGTTGACTAGATGGATTTGTTTTTCTTATAAACCTTCACGATTCAATACATAGATTCTTTTTTTCTTAATAATTATAAGTATTTTGAACATTAAAGATAACAATATCTTTCTCATTGATATACATACAAAACTGCTGCACCGTTAATAAAAGAACTTAATACCAATAAAACCAATCATAAGATGATGAACACCACATAAAGCAACAGGCATAGTATCTGGATAGGCAGGAATTTGCATATTTAAAAAAAAAAAATCTAAAATGAGAATCAATAAATATTTATACCATATATGGGTGAATCTCACTGAAGGACTAACATTATTCTAATATACGAATATACTTTATAAAACATAATAGAAACCCGTAACTTCTCGGAGGCTATCAACATAAACTTTGTCAGAAGCGATCGACTATTGGCCAAGTAAATCCCCTCCAAAATTATTAAAAAATAAATTAAAATCGATTAAAAAAGCCGATCGTGTTAAACAAGCTGGAAATTGTTTAATTTTCTACTTTAGCAAGGCTTACTAAAGAAATTAGGTAATCTAGTCAGGTCTGGACGTTTACTTCAGCCCGAATCGTTAAATTTTATTCCCAGAAATTTAAAACGGGGCGTGGCGGTTTCCTTTCCTCATTCAAATTCATGAGATTATTTCATTAGTAAGAAATGAAGAGCTTTGTAAGTTAAGCTCTGGGGTAGTCGAAACGTTGTTGTTTAGATCAAATATTGCTATTGCGGATGCCGATGAAAAAGTGAATCACAAATTTTAATGGATAATAAAGGTGATATAGTTAGTACGGAACTGAGTCAATGTACCGTATTTTTTATAATATCAAACATATTTATATTTATGAATTTATATAACATCTAAATTTCAAAACACTGAAATAATTAATATTGACATTGGAATAATTGTTTGGCTCATTTTTGCACCGTTTTTATATGCGGCTTTGCACTCATGTATGAAAATGCCTATACTTTTTGGGAATTGTTACAGAAAAGCAATCACTCAGTCCAATCGGATACTATAATTTCGGATAGCAAAAGAAAAATGTTTATTAATTTATAAAGTGTATTTATATAAAAAACAAATTATAGGATTAGAGTTATTTGGTCTAGAAAATAAATAGCTACATCGATTCTGTGATGTAGCTATCAATTTTCTAGGTTTTAGACACAATGGAGGATATATCTGGTGGGTGTATTAGTGCCTCATTATTTGCTCTCAACGAACACACTACTTCACAACTTGAACTGCTGGCGATCTACCTCAATATTTTTAGACTACTTACGATCGACTCTGAGACTGCAAGTGTGTGTGATGCAGGGTTGTCGTACATACACGATACACCCTACCTACCTAGGTAGGGTGTACCGTAGCATATATAGCAAGGTTTGGGTTAGGTTTAGTTAGGTTCTTCTCTACAATATCAATGAAAAAACTCATAGTTATTCAAAATTGCGAGTTTATTGTTGTGACAAAAGAGCCATATGGTGTTAAACTTAACTAATGAGTCTTTGGATGTTGAAGCACTGCATGTCCTCAGCATACTTTTCATAAGATGGTACGTAACCACTGAGTGCTAATCTCAAGCATGATGAATATGATCGTCAGTTAGTCGATTCGATATTTGACTTAATTATCTTCATTTCAGAAAATGCAGACTCGCACAAGTAAGTTGACCCAAAAAATGCCGTCATGTGAAGGGCGATTTGCCTTACATTCGGATATTTATCTTCAGATATAAAACACCAGAAATTTGTATCAAATGCGTAGATGTATATCTGATATAATCGCACCAACTCATTTTCAACAGAACATGAGTTCATATTAAACTGACTTGCTATTTCAGTAGCTAATTCCTCAATGTTTTTACATGAAAAAGGATAACTCATAAATGATGCTATATTTTCCAATTTACTGCAATCATAAAAACGCATTTCGAATTGTCCCAAAATATTTGATAATTCAGCCTCATACGTATCATAATTCAACTGAGGAATCCTTGCTTTCAAAGACGGAAAATGTTTCAGATCCTTTCTTTTCAGTTGATCTATCATAAGTTGCAATTTACTTTTGAATGCGTTTACTGCGCTAATCATCTCAATAATAGTTTTTTTCCTTTACCTTGAAGCTCCAAGTTAACGGTGTTTAAGTGCATTGTGATGTCAGTCAAAAATGCCAAATCATTTAGCCATTTTTCGTTTTTCAAAATCTGAGTGTCATCACCTCTTTCGTCTAGAAAAGCTGTTATTTCGGGCAATAATTCTTGAAACCTTTCTAGGAATTTTCCGCGACTCAACCACCTGACGTCCGTGTGAAGAACTAAATCAGTGTGTTCAGCTGACTCCCTATCTTCCAACTGCAACTGAAAGAGCCGCCGTTGCAAGCTACGTGCACGGATGGAATTCACAATTTTTGTTGCAATGCCCATAATTTCCTCCGTGTTTAAAACTTTTGAACACAAAACTTGTTGATGTATAATGCAATGGAATGAAAAAAATGAAGGGAATTCTTCATTAGCTCGACACAATGCCACAAAACCGTTTTTGTTTCCAGTCATTGCTGGTGCTCCATCGGTTGTAATGCACACTAATTTATATATTGGTAGCTCGTAGTTTTTTACAAAATTGAAGAAAACGTCATATATATCTTCGCCACGGGCCTTCCCCTTCAGAGGAATGATTGTCAAAAATTCTTCCTTAGCCAACATGTCATTGAATACCATCCGAATAAAAATACACAGCTGGGCAGTGTCTGTCATATCGATGGATTCGTCGAACTGTAAAGAAAAGTATGTACATTCCATGATATCATGTTTTAGTTTATCTGCGATGTCCTGACTCATGACTTCAATACGCCTTGTGACAGTCGGACGAGATAACTGAAGTTCTCTAATAGCAGACATGATTTCTGTTTTATTTTTAAAATCTCCAAATAAAGTCTCACCCGCTTCAATAAATGCTTCCTTCACCACCGATCCATCTTCAATGGTTTCTTGTGTTTCGCCAAAATATGAGAGATTTTAAATGACGCGATCGTAGCAGCTTTTGATTGTTTGGCTGGTCTTGTGAACATGGATTGTTCTTTTTTCAAACAAGATATCAAATCACTTACTTTTCGTTTTCTTAATTCACTCGGTAGCGGAAAATCCTTTTCATAGTTTTTATGAACCGTTTTATGATGCCTCTCTAAGTTACCACGCTTAGGTATTGCAACTGACGCACGACAAATAACACAAATGCACTTACCCTTCACCATACAAAAGAAAAATTCTTCCTCCCAATCCTTATTAAAATGATACGTTTTAGATATCTTCACTGCACTCATTTTCCACTATTTAATAATAAACTTTGTATCGACGTAGGATCGCCATCAAGTTACAATTCAGAATGACTCAAATTCCTGCAGGCGCAACATTTATATCGGCGTGAACGAAAGTCTCGATGTTCCCGTCAAACGCGCCGCCCGAAACTAGACTGTACTGTCTCTCGTCTAGAAACAACACGGCTTTTCTTTGACAAGTGCCGCGCGTTCCTTTGATAAAGCCACCTTTTGCCGCAAGCAGTGTGTTATTTTATTACGTAATACATTTTTGTAGTTTAGTTACCTACCTACTTATTAAAATTTTTTTTCTTCTCGAGATCTACCCAAAAAGCTCGCGATCGACTAGTCGATCGCGATCGACCGTTTGAGCACCCCTGCACTACTTGTTCCCTGACATGGCTGTGACGCCTTAAAAACAATGATTCAGAAGCTGAAGATCACTAGATCTTGAATAGAGAAAAACTATTCTTACCTCTCTATTAGATATTTTTTTAGGTCGACCATTAACAATAATTGATGTAGGAAATTTGTATTCAGCAAATCGTTGATTGTCGCACGTTTAACACTTGAGTGATATATATTTGTTAATTTTTCTATTTTTAAGTAATTCTAAAAGAGTTTCTGTCATATTATTTGAAATCCTTTTCATGTTTGTATTAAAAACAAATGTATTACGTTGAACCATCTGTTGCCCAGTATCATATTAGACGGAGAAAAAACTATGCGACATTGCCAAATCACAAAAAAACTAGGAAATTTGTGGGTCGAAAATATCCAGAAAACAGTGATAACATAAAAAAAAAAAAATACAAAATAAATAGATAAATAACAATGGATTAGAAATAATCAGCCGGGATAAGTCATCAATGGATTTCTCTCAACATAGTATAAAAATGAAAAATAATCATACAATTTAAAATTAAATGCGAAATTATAAATGTCTATAATGAATAATTAAATTTAAATTATAATTATAAATTTATAAATATGGACCAAATCTAAATAAAACGATGTGAAAATAAAAATATTGATAAAGCTATTTCGGCAGTGGCGAAAACCTCATTCAAATTTTACTCTGCCTCTTATTTAATCAAACTATTACTCGTAACTACCAACAATACCTGCTACAAACATTTTTACGCTTTCGGCAAAAGAATATTTAAGTAAATAAGGAAGCTTGAGATGTTAATACTTAAAAAAATTACATTGTTTCCGTCAATGTATCTCATTTCTTTTTTAAATCGATTATACTTAGGATGTATTTTCAGCCAAAAACAATAATAATAAGTCGAATAATTAACTGAAATTTGTTCTTGCATTATCTACAAATATTATTCAAAACATGAAGTTGTTAACTTCTGCTAAGAAACCGTAATAAATTATGTATGTTATGTATCAGTCTTGACATGTATTACTAACTGCCTACTGGTAAATTTTCCGAAGAAAATTGAGAAAGAAAATCAGCTAACTGCAGGTGGCACAAGGTAAATATACATGTCCTTGATTCAACAGACCTGGTCTACTAAAAATATAAAATAACAGCCAATTCCTCTACTTTCATCTTTGTTATTTACAAAATATATTAAAATTAAAAAATTTTATACATTTTTATAAATTTTTAAATAAAATTTAAAATTTTACATCCTAAAAAGATAAAACTACAGTGAATTCATATATATCCTGAAAAAATACTTTTATCTCGTATGAATATAAAATAAATTCAAAACGTATGAAAAGTTAACTGGTGATTTTTACTATCTCTTTACTTTAAATATATTTTAAACTTTGTTTACTCTGGAAAAGATTTTAAGATACGCCATTTAACGCGATTTCACCTACATAAAAGTTAAATATTAGCTATTTATTTTTAATTTGTGGCATACGGTATGCTGTTGAATGTTTATCGTTGATAATCGTTATACCTAAACAAATTTTAACATAACATATAATTATATTATAAATATCACTGATTCACTCTCCCTCCACCTTCCTTCATCACAAATAAATTAATTTTTTAAAAATTGATTTTATTAATTATGACTAACCGATTATTTTTTAAACACTAATTATATTCTGACTTGATAGTTTTACGTTTAGGTATTTTATCACTTTCATTATTTTTATTTGTTTTTTTGTTTTAGAGGACCTTTTTTCAGTCCTATTACGAAATTCTTGATATTCCTTCTTTTATTATTTTTTGCACTTATATTTATTGCCTTCCTAGTTCTAGCGCTTCTGGAAAAATTGCTTCGTCTCGAATATACGTTATATAGTAGTAATGGAATAGCAGTGAAATCTTTTTTCTCATTTATTTCCTGCTGCGCTCATATTTTTTTTTATTTTTTTTATATATATATACATTTATCGATATACAAAATATATACATCAAGTAAATGAATTTACAACGATTACAATAACATGTTAAAACTTGAAAAGAATTACTCATCAGTAGCACTTTATTAAAAATTCTACACTAGAAGGTATCTAGGCTATCTTCTTTTCCAAGCCTCGGAGGTTTATCAGAAATGGAGTGGGAAGCAAGGTGAGAAACTAACGGATTTGAGTGATTATGGAGCTTACTATGAAAGGATAGATATCTGCTGTGGGCTAAATCAGCAACATATGGAACATTAAGATCTTTATAGATAAGTTGCTGACAAAGTAAAGGGCATTGAGGATTTCTCGAAGGATTTTTGATTGTAAGGATTGGATACAAGATGAATTGGATGGTTTAGAGTAGCCCCAAAGCTCAACTCCGTACGTCCAAATAGGTATTATCACAGTCATGTATATGAGTCTTTTGAAATTAATTGGGAGCTTTGAACGTTTGTCTAGTAAATGTTGAAGTAGACTGTAACGACGGGCAGTTTCTTGTCGTTTTAGTCTTGTATGTGGATATATTTTTTATTTAATTTTAGTATTACTAAATTAAATGGCAAATTGAATTAATATAAACTTATTACGTATACGATAGATTATTTATCTTTTAAATACAATCGTTATAAATTTAAGTATACACATTTGAGTACATAATAGTGCATATTGGCCGACTAGTCGGCCATTTTTATTTATATTTCCGCACTTAAAAATAGGTTTATTCAAATGAAAACATGGACTTTATTACCTTTATAACTTTTATTTTAGATTCATCTTTACAGTTTGTTATTTGTTCCAGCAATACTCTTATTTTTGTAATTAATTATAGAACTTTAGAAAAGATCATGGTATTAGAAAAATAAATAAATTTGATAACATCTACAATACTGAATAAAGAACTCACGTAGCCTAATATTTTGTTTAAATCATAGCTTTGAATTGTGCCATGATTAAAAAATATTTTTACTTAATTTGAATATAATATACAGTTGGGATACGATAATGAAACTGCTATTTTATCTATTTCCATACGTGTTTATTTACAATAACGTGTAAGATATTTTTGTGTTATAGATGTGAGACCTTAAACGCGATATCTTTTTTGGCATGATTGAATTCCATATTTCACAATTAACTAACTATGCTAAGTAAAGTAAATTGCTGATTTTTTCTTTTATATATATGTAAACACATACGTACATTCCAAACCGGTTGCAAAAAACAGAAGAAAAAATATAAGATAAACTAAAACCTTGTTTATATAATAATATGTTCACAAACACCAAGATTAGACATTACAACACTGTGGTGAATCCGGAAAGCGTTTATGCGGCAGAAACATGAAGAAGACAGGAGAAATTGGAGAAATAAAAAATTTAGAGAAAAATCATTAGAAAGATACCGGGGCCGAATAAGACGAGCGAATGATATAGACTAGGAAGCAGATAAGAAATTGAAGAAGTATCAAACATACTTCACGACACGATGAAGAGAAGGTTGAGATTCTTTGGACACATCAAGAGGATAAACAACTCACCTCTAACTAAATAGATGAAATATAAAGAAAAGATGAAGAATATGCGATGGATTACCGATGTAAAAGAGGATCTTAGGTAAGCTCGAATAAAAAAGAAAGATATAACAGATATAACACAATTAAGACATAAGGTAGACAAATGGGAAGTCTGTCAGGTAGAAAGGAAAATGAAAACAGGGACCAAATGTTCGGAAGATATGAAGAAACGTTACTATGAAAAAATTAAAGAGATATGGAAGATCAAAAAGGCTCAAAAGATGTGAATGATCATTCGCATAAAGTAAGTATAAACTAAATCCAGTAGCTACATGTACTGACGGTTATAAAGCTATAAACAAAGCACTTCGAACATAACCGATGTCACTCAATTTCCAAGGGAAGCAATGGTCAACTTGGCCGACAAATCGGGTTTTTGCCAGCCGACTAGCCGTTCAAAGTCACTAGTATAAAAATTTTAATAGTATCAGAAATAAGCGTATCAAACCTTAGTATCAAAGCCTTCAAAGCAGAATTTTATTATCTAATTATATCTAAATAATGACTAAAGTACTGGATTGGTCAAGATCAAATCCTGGCATGTTACCTGATTGATGCGGTTTTGTTGCTATTTAAATTTTTTTTAAAGAAATTCCTGTTTCAATAACTATCATGAATAATGGAGCAAGACTTTCTTGTAAGACATTTTTCCTACCAGTAACTGAAAATTGTTCCGTATGACATGATTTTCTTTTTCTTTATTCTATGAATCGTTGTTCGCCACCTAATATTTTACGTAAGGCCGAAATGTTTTTATATTATATTCCCTGCCAAGTCTTGTTAGCAATTGTAGACTTTAGACTATACACTTCCATTTCCTTAACCCACTCATTTTATTTGAACAGATCATAACCAGTAAAGGCAAGGACAAAACTGAAAAAAAATAGATCACTACCCCTTTCCTAACTTTCAAAAAACTTGTTTAAAAAAATTGAATATAAACAGAAAATTTATTTACAGAAAATAATTTATAATATACAATATTAAAAAAAATTATAAAATGATATAAAAAATATATCGACTTGGAAGCAAGAGAGAAACCCAAACAGCCCAAAATCGTCCTCTTCATGCTTTATACCCGCCACAAGGCAAACACATCGCGCTCTCAACAATCAAGTATTCTTTCTTTGTTTAACCGTTTTATACAAACACTAAAAGAGAGAGAAAAAATACTTCATTTGAAAGGATAAGCTCGTAAGGGTCCGTTGATGAAAGAGTGGTTAGAAATATTTCTGCTGTATTTTAGATTATATCATAATATTAACAGGTTGAAATTCTTATATATATTTGTAATTCATTTGTATACACTTTTTGTAACAGTCCTTTTATAAAAAATCAATTATCACTTTATTTTTTTTTCTCTTTCAATTTTTTTATCCACGTTTGTGTAGTCAAAGCGCATAACATTTTCTTAAGTAATATTTAAAAGCAATTATAGCAAAAAACTTAATAATAAAATAATTTCTTAATAAAACTTCTATTTAAATCGTAAATATGCCCCACTAATTTATTTGTTAAAGGCATCTATTTTTTAAGTTATTGTTTGAGATGAGTAAAATGGAAAACTTTTTTCTCTTTTGAAATGAAGTGAAAAATAACCTTTATTCCAGAATAAAGTTCCAGGACTGTGCCCTAGGAGTAATAATAATGCACAATTACTGATACAATTCTAAGGATGCATTATTTATAAATCTATATATCAGTATAACAGCACACATCATTGACAGAAGAAAAAAACAAACATTCATGCGTCAAAAAATAAAACAACCCCTAAATTGAGAATGGATTATGGCTCTAGATGGTGTAAAAACAAATGATGTTTAAAAGTAAACTGCTCACAAAAGTTAGGTAATATTCTTTTTTAACCATACTTCTTGGTTATTTTTTTTTATTTCTTTGTGTTTATAATACCTTCCCTATGCATTGATAATGGTATTTATTTTTTTTTTTAAATACAACAAACAAAATTTGAGAAAAAAGTATTTTTTTTAAAATTAAATATTTTTTTTTTAATATTAACATTTCAATTTTTTATAAACCCTAAAATATATTGTTTTTTTTTACATTAACATTCTTCAGTAGGGTGCTGAACTCCCTATAAAATGATTTTAAGGTTTCACATCGGCGGCTCATACTCCTAATATCTAATGTTGAGGTAAAGAAGCATATCCTCAATTAAGGCGTCAGCAAGTTTATCCCAGTTATCTGGGCTAGGCGAACACATGTGTAATTGGCGTTGGTATTAGTCCCAAATATGTTCAATAATAAATAGCCCTTATTTCGCTTATGTCTTTTTTTTTTTTTTAATTTTTTTTTTTTTTCTTGATATGATATATTCGTATTTCTGAAGTCAAAGGTGAGGTCCAATTGCTTGATGTGCTAATAATGCTGTTTCATTGCATTTTTTATTTTGTTATTATTTATGTTATCTACCAAACTTATATAAAGTTATTTAAGTTTTTTTTTTTTTTAACATAATGACTTTATTCACAACTGTACACAATGGACAACCAGTGAATGTGAAATTACATTGAAACAACAGACATGATTAGGCATGAGGGAGTCAGCAGAACAGCAAGTGGTACAATCTCCATGCGTGAAACTAAATTATTAGCGATTAGACTAGGAGATCCCTCATCCACTTCCTTTTGAGCCTTCGTTGAGTTATATCTGGTATCTGTACTGTTGCCATATTATGTATCTGTTTGTTAGTGTGTCCACGTAGTTTCTCATGAAATTGTCGATAAAGTTTATGAATATGGCTCTTAACTGTCGGAATACGTAAGTCTGTATGTAGTATATCGTTTGACACATAAGGAGGGGAGTCTGTTATCAGTCTTAGGAATTTAGATTGAAATATCTGTATTTTCTGATATATGTGTTCTTTTGGCCGGTCCATAAATTTGCGATGCATACGTCCAGATGGGTTTAATCAAGTAACTGTAAATGTTAAGTTTCTGTTTAAAGGTAGTTTTGAGCGTCTATGAAGTACTGAGTATAGAAGTCGCAGTCTTAACTGTAACGTCTGTTTTTTTGTCTTGAGGTGTGGGCCCCATGTCAGTCTTCTATCAAGCGTAAGTCCAAAGTATGTCACTTTTTCAGTTTGATGTAAAGGTTGGTTCTCAATGTAAACAGGCAAGCAGGTCTTGCGTCGTAGTGTAAATGTAATATGAAGGGATTTTTCATAATTAAGTTTTATTTTCATTTCTTACACCAAGTTTGAATCTCGTTGAGGTTGTGTTGAAGTGTTAAGGTGGCTTGTGTAGGGTCCGCGTCTCTAGTCATGATTGCAGTGTCATCTGCGTAAGTAGCAGTTCATACGTTATTGTTCGTCGGTATGTCATAGGTATATACTAAGTATAGAAAAGGTGCTAAAATTGAGCCTTGAGGGACTCCTGCTAAAATAGGTTTGATGGAGGAGATATCTGAGCCCTGGCGAACAGAGAAAAAGCTGTCTGAAAGAAAAGATTGTAAGATAAGGTAGTAAGTGTGTGGTAGTAACGGTTTCAATTTTACTAGTAACCCCTGGTGCCATACTCTATCAAAAGCCTGGGAAACGTCCAAAAACGCCCCAGAAACGTAAAGTTTTAGTTCTAAAGCAGCGGATATGTAATCTGTGACTCTATGTAACTGTTGTGTTGTTGAATGATATGAGCGGAATCCAAATTGGTGATAAGGTATTGTATTTAATTCAGTCAGTAATTTAGTAATACGGTCCAGTAGTAATTTTTCAAGTATTTTTGGACAGAGCAGTAAAAGACTAATAGATCTGTAGGAAGAAGGTGTGTATTTGTCTTTGTTCGGCTTATTAATCATTGATAACAAGGAATGTTACCATTGTAAGGAAAATTTTGTTGTTCTTAGAATGGCGTTATAAAGGGTTGTAAGAAAAACTAATGAGTTTCTGGGTAGTTTTTGGAGTACCTCAGCTGTGATGAGATCATAACCAGGAGCTTTATTTTTTGGTAATTGCTCTATATGATTTTGCACTTCAGCGGGAGTGAAAGGTTTGGGAGGAAGTGACATTGGTAGGGGTGATTATTTAAGTTAATTTCAATATTGTTCAATATTTTTGAAAACGCGTAAGTAATAAATGGATATAAGAATCAGTTGACTGGTGGAAGTTTGGTCTTTTGATTGAAACCATGGCTATAAATTATAGCAATAGTATTTTGGTCGATAGTGACAGTTTAGATCGTTTGTAGAGTGATCAAATGACCGCATTGACGGTCCAATTATAGGGCATTTTGTTTTATGTGAGCATACAAAGTCATTTTCTCATATAAATTACAAGGTATCACGCACTGAAAATGTAATAATTAAGTAAATAGACTGAGATGATAGTTTCACATAAAAATATAATACAACGAAATAATTCATTTACTTTAAAATAATACAATTTAATTAGGATTGATGAATTAATTGCCACTTCTATTGGAATTATTTCATTATAAAACTAGTTTCGAATGCTTAAAATTCACCTTCAGTTATAAAACACAAATTTTTCTGCACATCAACATTATGTTACATAAAGTTTTCAAAAATGTAACACAAGGAATCAAAAGTTTTTGAGGAGTCTAACAAAAATGTTCCATCATGGAAGGGGAAGGGGCAGTTAATCTTTTATTAATTGAAATTTACAACTGTATTAGAAAATACATTCAGTAAATATGCTGTATACAATGCAATATGATAACATGATTAAGACTAGTAAAGGAACTACCCATTGGTAGTACTCTAATGAAATTCACAAAAGAAGATCCCGAGGCCATCTTCTTTTCAGGCGCCTCGGGGGATTGCCAGGAATGGAATGGGAAGCAAGTTGTGCAACAAGTGGATTTGGATGAGGAGTGAGTTTATTATGAAAGGAGAGGTATCTGGTTCGTGCCAAATCAGCGACGTATGCGATATTAAGGTCATTGTGGATGATTTCATTTGTGACCAAGTAAGGAGCATTAAGGATTTTGGATTGGAGTGATTGGATGCGGTAAGAATTCGATGGTCTGGTGGATCCCCATAACTCTATACCGTAAGTCCAAATATGTCTGATACTTCTCATATAGATAAGTTTTTTGTAGTGAATCGGGAGATTTGAACGTTTGTCAAGTAAGTGTTGTAACAGTCGAAATCGACGTGCAGCTTCTTGTCTTTTCGACCTTGTATGAGGGTTCCGGTAAGTCTCTTGTCCAGATAAAATCCCAGGTATCGTATTTGTTCCACATTATTTAGTGGTATACCATTAAAGGAAACAGGAGGACAGGATGAGGTAGGTTTTCGACGGAGAGTAAAGGTTATTTGCTGGGATTTGCTAGGATTTATCTTAACTCTCCAGTTATGACACCATTCTTCAAGCGAAGTGATATGTGACTGGAGTGTCTGGGATGCAGCAAATGGATCTTCATTGACTGATAACACACTGGTGTCATCAGCATAGGTTGTGAGGATAGTATTAGGATAGGTTGGGATATCAGCTGTATACACTGTATAAAGGATGGGACCCAGGATACTACCTTGAGGAATACCAACGGTCTGGGGAAAGATAGATGAGTATTTAGAATTGTGATTAACTTTAAATACTCTATCAGAAAGGTAGGAACGGAGGATGAGGAAATATGTAGATGGAAGGAATTGGCGAAGTTTATAAAGCAGTCCTGAATGCCATACCCGATCAAAGGCCTGTTCAACATCTAGAAAGACACTCGTGCAATACATCTTGCGCTTCAATGCAGACGAGATAACATCCACCACACGATGGCACTGCTGGGTAGTGGATTGAAACTGACGAAATCCAAACTGGTGGTCAGGAATAATGTCAAAAATGTAAGACAAGAAATCAAATATTGATACTCACCTGAGGAGATCTAAGAGATATCTGAAATATATCCATCATTGGAGGGGGGAGGGGCAGGTAGGTTAATTTTTTGGGATTTATTTAGGAAATTCCCCTATAATTCATAAGATTTTCCGTTTCTATTGGAAACAAACTTAAAATGGGTCAATTGGAAATGTTTATCCAGTTTTCCCCGTGTATTTGGACGATCGGTAAATCAAAGAGTAAAAGAACATACAATAATAAGACCCAAAATTCCAATTTCGCTATCCAATTTATTGAAAATAATCATAAAGTCAATAAAGACTTGGGAGTAAAAATAATACATCATGTAGAAAATAGCTAAAATTACATATTTATAAATCATTCGAGATCATAAAATCGTTTAAAACATATCCAGATTTTTGTTTGAATGCCTAGATAAACATTTCCAATATCCCCGTTTTAAATTTGTTTCCAGTAGGAACGGAAAAACTCAATGAGGTATAGGGTAAATCCCTAGGTAAACACCAAAAATTTAACCTACCTGCCCCTTCCATGATGGATATATTTCAGGTATCTGTTAGACTCCTCAGATGATTACCAATGTTTGATTTCTTGTGTTACATTTTTGAAAACTTTAGTATGTATAATCCATGTAATATAATGCTGATGTGTTGAAAATTTTGTGTGTTTTAGAACTGAAGATGAATGTTTAGCATTTGAAACTAGTTTTCTAATAAAATAATTCCAATTGATGTGGTAATTAATTCATCAATCCTAATTGTATTGATCCTTTTATACCATCATGCGTACCTCAAGTATTGCAGTTTAATAGTATGCTTTGTATATTTTATATTTCCTTGAATTATGACCAAGCAAACAAATACAAGGAATTTAGCAGCATACTAAAGTACTTATAGGAAAATAGAGTGGATTTTCAACCAAGAAATGAAAACATATATATATATATATATATATATATATATATATATATATATATATATATATATATATATATATATATATATTTATGAGTTTTAACTTGGAGACTGGACATTCCAAGCTGCAGCAAACATCAACAGTACATTCGGGGAAGGGTTTTGTAACGAACCATTTGCCAGTGGTTTAGCCAAATTTGTATCCAAAAAAAAATTATTAAGTGTGGTGGTCAATGGCGGAAATAATTTATTTATCCTTTTTAGGCAGAGGTGAAACTATCCACATCGTACTGCAGTGATGGTGACATAATTCATCAAAAACTATAATTTGCAACCTTTTGAAAATTAATTAAATTGTAATGTTGAAAATGTATTCAATTTATAAGGACACTCTTTCTTCCCGTTTCATCGATTTCACAGGACACTAAAGGATACTATTCTCAGATCTGTCAGGGTCTAGCGATTTTCGACGGTCGCAGAATAGTCAGCCATTGTTGTGCTTTGCGTATTGATTAAATCGTTTCATTTCTTAAAATGACACTGTATTCCCTTTTCTGGATTTTAGCTGATTTGGTCATATTTTTCGCGAAGTTGGAGATACGTTTCTCAAATCTATATATCCCTATCCGTAGAAAATTTTAACTAAATTAATGCAATAATAAAAGTTTTATGAATTTATTTCTTCGTGATACCCTGAATTTAAAGGCTGTTTTGTGTCCTACATTTGGATAGGGTCTAGTGATCTGGCAATGTTTCGCCAACATGTTCCCTTAGAGGCCTAGAGCTGGGAAGTAAACCAAGTAGTATTACAGGGGATTACTAATCTCGGTGTGGCCTAAATGGTTACCCAGAATAATATATTGTTCGTACTTGACAAAAGAACTTTATAAATATGGCAAAGCTGTAGTCCCTGACCTAGGAAGATTATCAATTTCCTGAGGAGTCAGCCCGCTGCGTATCACAGCGAATAATTCGTGTAGTTAATTTAAAAAGCATGAATATGGTACGTATCAGCCAGTTTAAAATTACTGACTGCTCCAGAACAAGGAATAGGAAAGGAAAAGAGATCACATAAAGTTTATATGGATATTGGATCAGTAACATATGGGGCATTAAGTTTATGACAGATGTTCGTTTTTACGAGGGACTTGAGCCTAATATAATATCTAATATAATTAACTTAATTCTGGGACTTCCTGTCCCCTAAGAATAAAAAATAATGCACAGTTAAAAGTACAATTGTCTGGCATATTATTTTCAAATTAGATGTTTCAGTAATTTTAGCACACATTTTTATAGGAAAAAAATTAAATTAAATTAAAAATAAAAATAAAAATAAATAAATATAAGAAGTAATAATTATAAAATAAAATACAATCGTATATATATGAACACATAAAAGAAAGAAAGAGAAAAAAAGGTAATTCTAAGTATTCATTTGATTATTGACATATTTGCGGAAGATTGATTGTCTAAAAGGTACAGGAACAAATTATTTTTAAAGGAAGTTATGGAAGCTGCTTTACGAATAGAAGTGGGTAGGGAATTCCAGAAGGAGGTAGCACGAATGTTGAAGGATTTGTCAAAGGAAGCGCTTTTATGTGACGGGATATATAAGTTAAAAGGTTGGGATCTAGTGTTTAGGAGGTGGATAGAAGAACGCAGAGTTAATAAATCAAGAATATAGGAAGGGTTTTTGGTTTTTAGACATTGGAATAGGAAAGTACCCAGAAAGTATTGCCGTCGGAATTTAGGAATTCCACACCCAAGCTCAGAATATCGGCAAGTAACGTGTGACCGCCTGGAGATCCCGAAGATAAATCTAATGAAACAGTTCATCAGTCTCCTCAGCTTTATCTCGAGATCCCCCGACAGTCCTCTATAAACCAAGCAACAGTAATCAAAGCAAGGGAAAACAAGAGAAGACACTAGAAGTTGACGGGTACTCTGGGAAAAGGAATCTCGAGATTTATACAGTTGTTTAAGGATTATGATGGATATTTTGGAAATTTGGGCGATATGGTTATTCCAGGATAGGTGGTGATCAATGGTAACTTGATTGATCTACTTAAATTGAAATAGATATGCCTTTTAGCAGGGGGTCTATACTCTTTTTTACATTCAAAAATGTAACATTTTGACACGCTGTTGGTGAAAGTTAAACGAAAATTGAGTTTCCTTATAAGAAATTTGATGGATATTTTTTGTCTTGATGATCTACCGTTTAGGAGCTTTATTGGTTTGAATTAAAAAGTCAAGTTTTACCTACATTTTTTAAATGTTGGGGCTTTTCGATAGTTTCGAACATTTGCCAATAATTTTTCGATGGTAAATTTAAGGGAGAATATTTTTTGTTATTTACCATTTGTTGCTAGGACCTACCGGTCAAGAGCTGTATTACTGTACTTTGTTTATTTCTAATAATCATCAACCATTAATTTAATTTAATTATAAATTTAAGTGATTTGATCCTTTTAATTATAAAATGTAAATTGAGAAAAGCTAAGAACTAATTTTCAGTAGATTATGGATAAACATATCCATGATCTATTGTCAGAAATAAATACAAAATTAATTTTGTTTTACACTCATGCGACCATGGAAAATATCACCTGAATTAATTTACAACATGCCATCACCTGAATTAATTTTAATATAAACGCTTCAAGTATCAGATAAACTTATCGTCATTGGTAACACCTATAAAAAGAAAATATGGAGTTGCCGCTATTGTTAAATGTTAGTAAAATCAGTTCACAGAAAAGTTGTATCTTGAAAACAGTCTGTGTTCGCGAAAGACACTCTTCACTCAAATGACACCCAAAATATAGTTGCTTATTTTAAAAAATAAATAGAAAATCATTCCTTCCATAGGCGATTTTTGATAAACGTAATTTTTTATTTATTTTTTTCTGAATCGGATAGTTCCCGAATAACGTTTAGAACCGCTTACAACGAGGTCATTCAATGCTGTTCTATGTTACTCAGACAGCGGCAATGGACAGCTAGGTGTGAACAAGGCAATGTCGCAGCACCGTCTGACGTAATTGTCACCTTAGCGAGGCTAACCAGCGACTACTATTGTCACTACAAACACGATACAGCCATCACTTATAATTTAATTTTAGTTGTTCATATTCCGATTCTAAAATTTGAAACAAGAATAAGAAAAATAATCATTAAAAAAAAAATAATGATAATAAAAAAATAAAAAATATCAATACAAACAGAATATTGTAAATGAAAACATATTAAATAACTACTTGTACTAAAAAAATACAAATAAATATGGCATTGTTGTATCAAAAACGGAAGTCAATTTATTAAAAGTAGATAGCCTGCAAAAATATGTTTGAAAATCCTATTATAAATGTTTTTAGTGCAACCATTTTCTTGATTCTTATGAAGTAAATAAATGAGAACCATTAAGTCTAGTGTTTTTTTTGTTTATTTTTTTCAACCATTTATTGATATTTACAACTGCATACATAATATAAAACAAACTTGAAGAAATAATTACAATGACATGTCAATAACATCTAACGAACTAGTCACAAGTAGCACTTCAATAAAAGTTCTAGATTAGAAGGTCTCTTGGCTCTCTTCTTTTCGGACGTCTCGGGGGTTTACCGGGAATTATGCGTGAGACAAATTGGGATACTAGTGGATTCGAGTGGGTATGGAGTTTACTATGAATGGATGGGTACCTTGTTTGGACCGAATCAGCAACATATGGGACATTTAGATCTTTATGGAAGAATCGAAAGGTATAGTAGAGTCCCAAAGGTCAATTCCGGTTGTCCAAATGGGTCTAATTTCTGTCATCTAAATAGCATGTCTAAGTCTAGTATGCACAGTGGGATTTTAAATTCAGAATCGGTAACTTTTTTGAAATATGTATTGAAAATTTTAAATGCTATAAAGAACGCACTCATAATAATATTTAAAAGATATGAAAACAAAAAACTCGTTGGCCCCTTTATTTATTTATTTTTTTTTTTTTAATGAAATCATATATGATTGCTAATCGACAATGAGGGTCGTGTATACACTTTTTGTTTTTAATTGCGATTATTTCGGTGGTTATGAGGACATGGGATCTGTGGACTCCACTCTCCACTCTACGAATGTTATCTGGATTATCAGATGATCGATAATTTAAGGATTGAATAATCAATCTATTATAAATTGACCTATAAAAACAAAAATTTAATCTCAAACAAAAAGTAGTATCCAGAGTTTGTTAAATATAGTTGTTTGATGATTGATCGAATCGCATATTAGGAGATAGATTGTTCATTTCATCCTTTCTATATCCAATCTTTTCCGTGAGATCCAAATCTATTAAATTTGGTCTCGTCAGGGCATGTGATATTTGACCAATAATACTCAGTAAAGTTGGCATATTTTTTGGTGAATGTTAACCTTATTTGTTTATGCCTATCTGTTAGCAATGGCTTTTTAACTTTTGCCCTTCATCACAAACCAGCTTGTCTCAAAGACATGATATACTCCTTCAGCTCTGATATTGATATTGTCAAACAGTCATAGCTCCGTTGTATTCGGATGGCATTATCGAACAAATAATACCGCGCTTTACAGTATATGTGAGTAAAGGCTTACGACCTGCTTTATTATTTTCAATTCCTTTCCAATGGGTCGCATTAATTTTTTGAATTTTATTTACAGTCCCTACTGAGCATCCGTATTTGATACTTAAAAAACTGCGAGAAACTCCAGTATGAAGCTGATTTATTATTGCTTTCTTTAAATTTTCTGATGTTGCTTTCACTGTAGGAAAAAAATAATGTAATTTTATACTTTCTATTGGATTAAGAATTCTCAAAAAAATTTTACAGCGGCAAGAATTTTTAATTATTATTAATAGATTATTTTAAAAGTAAAATGGAAACTCACGAATTAGATCAAGTAGTCTTGGGAGACTTATGAAGAGGACTAAGTGATTTATGTTTACAATGCAGGTAGGAAAGAGAATTGCAATAAAGGAGTAAACAATGTTTTATGTAAAAAAGTAATACAATTGGTATTGACAAACAACATATATCGTATTAGGACAAATGTTTGTATTATTAGGACATTACTACAAACATTTGATCAATTTCGTGAGTCACTATATAATTTACTAGTTTGTAAAAAAAATTAAAAAATAAAAATTAATTGTCTGAAAACAAAGCTTCGATGTGTGATATCACTATGAACATGGTTATGTGAAATTTCGTTTTATAAGGTACATGCCGTTCACGTTTTTCACTGAAAATCCTCTAGCCTAAATACATTTTTTTTTCGATATGTTTTTCTAATTATAATAGATTATTTCCGTTACCCGACAAGGTGTGGGTCACGGAGGCGCGTGATAAGGGGGAGCTTAATATAGTAAAAAAAAATGTATATGCCAATAAAACGTTGAAGAGAAACTGGACGAGAGTGATGGAACTGTCACCTGGTAGTAAATGTGGTTCCGGCTTTGGCTAGAGGACTTCAATCTGTGGTAGACGTACGAAATAAACTAGTTTGGTTAAATAAAATAGGAAAAATAGTTTGGTAAGCTGTGGTATGGCCAAACCTTATAACTAAACCAAATACTATAACCAAAACATTATTTTCATCTGTTTACATTTAATTGATAAATATCATTTCCTTCCATTTATGTTTGATTTTGAACTGTTTTCTCAAGAGCATTGACGCAATGAAGGTCAACAGTATTAGAACACTCAAGATATAAATGAATCAGGAAAAACATTGTTTCTCAGGAATTCATAAAACGTATTTATCCAACAAAATTAGTACTCTTATATTCCGACATAAACTTATATTTAATAATTTGCTACACGCTTCCATTGATTTTTATCAACAATTAATACACATACTTGATGTTATTAAACTTATAAGTAAGTCCCGGATTTATATGAAAATACATACTGTTTTTATTTCATTTTTTAGTTTTAGTATGAGTTGGTATCTATACGAAACTTGTTCTAAATCATTTGTCAAATCTCTATGTTGCATTTCCTTTTTTTTTTTTTTTTTTTTTAATATTCAGCTAAGTTTACAATTATGCGTATTTAGGCTCTGTTAAATCTGTTACGCTATTTGTTTTTCTGAACATAATTTTTCCCCTTTTTCGGCTTCTTGCTTTATCGTTATGCGTAACTGTAAACTGTTATACTGTAGCATATTGACGATTTTATAAACACACCCTTACCGTTCTGGAATTTTGTAGTATACTTATTTATATTATCTTACCTAACTTTTATCATATTTTAGTGATTTTGAAAATGTAACATGCTGGAAGCATAATAATATAAGGCGAAGCCTCGTCGTTTGAGTCAGATGAAAAATAACGGCTAGAGCTAATTCATCTTTACACCAAATAAAAGTTTATCTTTTTTATCACCAGATGAAATATCATGATCACCAATCTTCCTTAGGATAAAAGAGTTTCATTTATACAGGAAATCATTCAACTATTACTATATCATTCAGTTCTGAACATTTTATGAATGGTATTTCTTAAATTCTGAGATTGCTAAAAGAATATATGCAATATATATGTGAATAGTGTGTTAAGTGCATTTTCTGTGTGTGATTTTGTGTAAAAAATGTGTGTAAATTTTGGGGTGGTTAGCGATCTCTGTCATAACCACATAAGTTAGTCCATCAGACAAAAATAAAGAGAAAAAATTAGCTTTCTGGTTATACCCATATTATCACTTTTAAGCTTTTTTTTTTTTTTCTATTTTTTGTGTCTGATGAACTAAGACATGTGGCTATTACAGAGATAAATATTCATTTTTAGAATATAAATAATGATTTATTATAGAAAAATAATTCGTTTTCCATAAAATACGATTTTTGGACTTGAAACATTATTCACAAATATAACGGAAAACTTGCCTCATTGTGACCCTGATTTGGATTATTTCTAAGTTTAAACGTATCTTAATCACTTGATTGTAACTGTTATTTACAGTTTAATCATAAATAAATAACTACTTATGAACCAATTGAATTAAATTATATATGAACATATGTAATGATCTATAAATCCACTGTTGTTGTATTATTCAGTAATTAAATTTAAAAAATATTTTCCCCTTACATTATTCTATATAATTGATTGTTTTATTATAGAATCATGTCTAATTTGAAAACTGAACTTCAAAAGACCTGGCATTTGAAGAATGATTAAAGGACAAAGTAGGGCTAATGAAGTAGCGGGGTGGCATTAGGTCTCTAATGCACTTCTTGCTCTTCGCAGAGGTAAAAACGAATGAGAAAAGACTTGGTCTGCCAAGTCAAGGTCATGAAGAAAATGGTAAAATGAGTGAATTACATATGGAGAAGAAAAAAAAAGGCCTAATGAACAGTATACTAAATGTTTTGTCAAATAAAGCAACCTTTGGTAACAATAAGACAAAAAAAATTAAATAAAAAATGTTTAAAAAACCTGTCCCGCTACAACCCATGGAAGGTCTTGAGTTGTACTTGGTAAGGAAGTATTGTATCGAGGCCAACGGTTATACAAGGCGGTGATGTGGCCACCAATCACGCTCAACCGCCAGGTTTTCCCCTAATTAAAGGTATGCACTTTATAGAGGCTGGGTGTGCCCAAGGTGGATCTCCAGACTCTGAAGTCGATCCATAACCGAAGAAACAAACATTAAATGTTCTACCTTCAGCCGTGCTCGAACTCGGAACCCTGGAGCAAAGTAGTTCAGTCTTACCTCGCTCCATTTAGTAATAATAGGAAACAAAAATATTTCCGCAAAAACATCAAGTGTTGAACGTGTATCTTGATTATCAAAAAGTAACCATTTAATTGGCTAAGTGCCTAATGTTTACTATATGGACTCGATAAACCGAGGTGTTAGGGACTAAGCCTAGATTAACCAAATCCTCGGTTAATCGAGATCCCCTTAAAATGAGAAAGAGATACATTATTATAAGACTGGCATAGGACCATTGAGGGTCATTTAAAATTCAACATGTCCACTTTTTGGTAGAAATATTTTTATATTTCTTCTTTTTTTTTTTTTTTAACTTTCTGATAAAACCTTGTGAGCTGCGCTTACTACAATACTTCATATTCGTTGTTTTGGATTTAACAATAGGGGGGTCAGGTGTAGGTGTCTGTTCTTTTTTTAAAAAGTTCCTGAAGTCGATTGTTCAGTTTTGAAAAATAACTCCTTTGTTGAAATAATATATACAACTAAGAAATTAAATATTCAATAAAAAAATAATACTTATTATGCATTCAATAATAATAAACATAAGTAGTATAATCACACATGTGAATCAAAAGAGTTTATGGCTTTAAAAAAATCAATAATTTTCTAGTATCGCTATTCAATTTGCACGATCTAATAACCAATTATTAGAACGATGTTGCATCAAAAATTGAAATCAATCCTTTTATTTCTAACCAACCAAACCATTCTTCATGAGAAATTGCTAATAGCGATTCGTTTCCTATTAGACCATCCTCCCCGTCATCCAGCCTATCCGTGGCAATGCTCGTTCAATGATTGCCTTATGCCTTGTTCAGTAATCTAATTTTTTGTGAAAAAAACATTAATACATAATAAAATTAAATAAAAAAATTGAAGGCTTGGTTGCTCGAGACTCGGTAACATTTGTTTCTAAGAACAGAATAAACTCGATTCTCAATGTCATTCTCAAATGTCAGGAAACGAAATTTAACTTAACTTCGAAAACGTTTATTTAACTCTTCAGAAATTCCTTAAATCTTCTTATTTCTCTCTCTATTATCTTGAACGATAAATTTGCTACTTACTTTAAAAAATTACAATATCAAGGAAATCTTTTTTTTTTTTTTTTGGAGGCTTAAAAGTATTGATTTCGCCAAATAGCCTAAATTTTGATTAAAAAAACTTAAAATAAACTAAATATAAGTAATTTTATGTATTTTCACACCAAATATGCTTAACTTAATTATTATCATATTCATTGTTATATTTACAATAAAATCATTTAAAAAATTTGAAATTAATCAATAGTTATATCTCTTCATTTCCTAGAAGAGTTTCGGTTTGACATTAATGTCAATAAACACTTCAAACTACTTCACTGTTTTTTTTTTCATATCTTCGTTGCCAAAATTTTTACAGAAACTTGACAAATCTCAGTAAGTACTTAAACACGTGTGAAACTCCACATTCCAGCAAAAAATACTCACAAAAACTACAGCTTTAAGGAATTAAACTAATCAGCTATCGATTCATATTTGTATTCTTATTTTTTATCATAAATAGCACATACAAATATGTAAATTAATAAAATAAAAAAATGCAGTTGAATTAGCCTAGACTTTAAAAATGCTTTTATTGATGATAAGGTATAGTTGACTGTTAAGTATTTAGAGAAGTAGATTGTTGGGGTATGCAGTCATAATAGAGTGTCATAAAACATAGTTTCTGTTTACATCTGTCTCTGAAACCCTGATGAAGGCTTGCAATGCAAGTTGAAACGTTGGCATTACAAATTAAAAACTTATCTTTTAATTGCTGTGTATGTATTATGATTGCATACCCCAACAATCTACTTCTCTAAAAATACTTTTTAAAAAATTATAAATGAAAGATCTCTATTCGTAATTAAATAAACCCGAAGACAGCGAACCAATCGAATATCAATCTTATCCAAAACAAATGGCTATGAACAATCTTAAATGTATACAGGGTGTTCGGAAGATCGTTGGCCAAAAAATTATCTCGGGTAGGGAGGTTCATTATGAACCTATTTAAGGTCACTTACCTATATACAAAGTCTTACGGTTTTTTTTTAATGAATTTTTTTGTAAAAATGGCCAAATCCAAACATTTATGCCTTATAACTCCGTTGTTTACTGCTATATCAACGCCATTTTTTTCCCCTGTAATTACTAATACATTGTCCATGTAAAATAAAAAAGATATGGTGCAAAAAACAAATAACAAAAAAAATGGGAGATCGTTAAATCTTGTCAAAGGCAAAAATAAAAATTATGAACTTCAAGTTTAGGTTCAATAAGAATAAAAAGTAAGCGCTTTACATTCCCTTACTGGTAAGTTGTAGTGGGCTTTTTCAAAACAAGAACTTATTTAAAAAATCAATGCCGCGTTTACCATAATGAAGGAAGAATTTATTTTAAGAACATACACCACAGAAATAAGAAAAAGATATCGTGCTTGTATTAGAAATAGTAGAGATCATTTTGAGCAATACCTGTGATACTCTACAAATTAAATTTATGAATAATTTAAAATTAGTTTAATCTTGTTCCCTGATTTTTGTTTACAAAAATGTAGATAAAGTTTACTCTGATAAAATCGAAATTCCGAGAAAGAAAGAGAAAATATGCAGTTTAACCTATGCTATAAATAAACACAACTATTTGTTACGTTTTGCATAAAAAATATGATTCGATTCATTATTATTGTCAGTGTGCGCTGGTGGCACCCTTTTGTTACTTTATAAAAAATAAAAAAAAACTAGATGTGCTGCGTGCCTGCAAATGGTATTTTTTTAAAGAGTATTAAATAGAGAAGTTTTTAAAACAATTTGGATTTGGCTGTTGCGCTTACTTTTTTTTTTTATTGAACCTAAACTTGAAGTTCATAATTTTTATTTTTGCCTTTGACAAGATTTAACGATCTCCCGTTTTTTTGGTATTTGTTTTTTGCACCATATCTTTTTTATTTTACATGGACAATGTATTAGTAATTACAGGGGAAAAAAATGGCGTTGATATAGCAGTAAACAACGGAGTTATAAGGCATAAATGTTTGGATTTGGCCATTTTTACAAAAAAATTCATTAAAAAAAACCCGTAAGACTTTGTATATAGGTAAGTGACCTTAAATAGGTTCAAAATGAACCTCCCTACCCGAGATAATTTTTTGGCCAACGATCTTCCCAACACCCTGTATAGCATGAAAAATTTTCAAATTCCATCGAAAAATTTTCAACCACTCCAACCGTCTGACGCATTATCAAGTACTACGCATTATTATATTCCCCCAAGCAGATTAAAACGGCAGTTCCCCCGAGACCTTTTGTACAATATCGAAGTCCGAGTCTTGACTAGATTTTCCACTCAAGTCATAAGCCTCTGCAATAGTTGAGCATTCAAGCTGCCTCCAATTGAATCTCTTTGGACAAGTTTGGTTTGGTGTCATTCTGGATAAGAGATTGGATACATAGTGATGATATATAAATTGCTCTGTATTACTATTTTATTTCATCTATTTATTATGTTTATTATTGTTTTTAGGACTCCATTTGGACAAACAACTTACTTTGAATCCACATACTAGACTTAGAAGACAAGAAACTGCTCGTCATTTTTGACAATTCCAACATTTACTAGACAAGCGTTCAAATCTCTCAGTTAAATACAAAATACTTATTTACATGAAAGTAATTAGACTCATTTGGTCATTGGGAATTGAGTTTTGAGATTCCACAGAACCATCCAATGCTCCTAGTATCCAATCCTTACAATCCCGAAGCATTCGTAAAATACTGAATGTTCCTTATTATGTCACATATAAACTCATCCATAACGATATTAATGTTCCATATATTGCTGATTTAGCCTAAACAAGATAAATATTCTTCAAGCTGCATACCCACTCGATTCGCAATAACTCTCCGAAGCCTCTGAAAAGAAAATTGCCTGAGGACTTTCTAATATAGAACAGTTATTGAAGTACTACTGATGAATAGTTCATCACAAGTTATCGACATGTCATTATAATCATTTTAACGCATCATTTCTGGTTGTATATTTCGTGTACACTTGTACCTAAATATCAATAAAGAATAAATATTAAGAAAAAATTATTGTTTGTTTTTTCTTGTAAATATTGCATGAATGGATTCATTTACAATAGTAGCTTATTACTCTAATTTAAGGCAGATTGTAATAAATGTTTGATAAAGCAGCTTTATAAAAAAAAAATTAATAAATACAAAACTATTCGAGATGCTGATTACAGTCCTCTATGATTCTCATCCTTGGCGTGATAACAACTTCCTAACATAAAATTAGCTAACACCAGGCCGATGCTCTAATTGACGATCAATTTAATATTCTATATATAGCGTCGTTATTTTGAGTTGTCTCAGTTTAGAAGTACATGTGCTATATGTCAATGATAAAAAAAATGACAATCAGTGCATGAGTCGTAGAAATCAACAAAACAATAAAGGCATGCCTGGTATGAGGAAGAACTATTGAAAGCGATAACTCATTCGCGGCATTAGTATACCAGCCTCAGGAATTAGCTAAAGAGATTACGCGAGCAGTTGTCACCCACGACCTTGTCAGCATCGCACTGATGTTCTAAGGCGTGCCTGGCTTCTGGTCATTTCTAATTATGTGAGTTGTCTGATCATTTCTAATATCATTTAAATTCTATTCTTAAGTGTCCCTATGTATTGTGTTAGCAAATACAAATATATCTGCGAGAAATTTTTTTTTTTTTTCAAATGGTTGAAGTATAAGAGCATGCGTCTTTTTGCGTACCGAAAATTTTAGAGGCGTAAAAAAAAAAGTGGTTTAAGTAAGCTTGTGTATCTTAATTTTTTCTTAATATTATCTTTTAAATAACATAGAAGGAAATTCTCGTCGTTATAGTCTACTTCAACATTTACTATAAAAAAGTTCAAAGCTTCCAATAAATTATAAAAGATACATTTACATCACACTTACCTGGTATACGGAGTTTAGCTTTGAGACTCAACTATACCTTCTAATTCTTCTTGTATCTAATGTTTACTGTCCAAAATCCTTCGTAAATTCCTCAATATTCCTTATTATTTTACAAACTCACACATCTACCATATACCAATCCTTTCATAAACTTCATACTCACTGGAATCCACTAGTCTCCCAATTTGCTTCACTTCCATTCCCGATAACCCTCCAAGGTGTCTGAAAAAAAGATGGCCAAGAGACCTTGCAATGCAGGACTTCTATCGACGTGCTCCTACTAGTGAGTAGTTCTTTACAAGTCTACATGTCATTGTAATAATTTTCCTCCAATTTACGTGTTGTATAAATTGTATAAAGTTGTAAATATCAATAAATAGTTTTAAAAATTGTTTATTGATGTTTGACCGAATAGAATGATCTGCCCCTTTTATGCTGCCTTATGTGCACATACGAGTATTTTAGCATTTTTATAAAAAATACCTATGGACCCTAAATCCTAAATATACTAGTTACACTTTTAACTTTTGCATACCCGTGATATGTGTGTTCCAAACTATCCTTTATCGTATTTTCATGGAAAAAGATTTGATAATTCAACTAACTGGAAACATAATAACAAGAGATGATAGCCTCTTTTCAAGTTATTGACATGTCATTGTAATAATTTTCCTTAAATTTACGTGTTGTATAAATTGTATACAGTTTTCAATACCAATAAATAGTTTTAAAAAATATAAATACAAATTAATGTATAACAGTTTAAACTTATTATTTAATGTTTTCTTTCATTATTTAATTTCTGGGCTCCAGGTTATTTTTAAATAATTATTACTTAATTATCAAGATACAATAGAGAGCATTTAACGTTAAATTAATTAAATCTCAACTGCAGATCTCTTCACAGCATCTAGTGAATGAGATATTTTTCAATAATTCGGCATTAATATCTCTTGTTTTTGAAATAATATAACAATATAATATTATAATATATTAGAATATACATTGATCGAACAAGAAATGTTTTGGCTCGGGTTGTGGAAAAGGAATGAAAAAATTGTCTGTAGATTAAAAATTTAATTAGGATATTATTGTATTTTATGTTAAAGTAATGTTGAACGGATTGTATGTGTAACCTATTGTGTGTTGTCAAATTTGAAATGTAGCATGGTGCGTGTAGCATCGTTATAATTATTTTTGACTGTATTGTTTGTATATTATAAATGTGTGGGTTTTACAGAACCCGAAAGTTCTTCATCGTAAGTCCAAATAGGTTCCAGTAATATGTCATAAATAAATTTTTGTTTTGTAAGTTTAGAGATGATTTTCAAGCAGGTATGTCAATTACCATATATGTATCTTTGTTTAAGTTCTTTGTCTTTTAAGTATGTGTATACCAATTAGTACTGTTGAATGATATTTATATCAATATTTGTAAAAATATTACATGATATAATAGGACGCGTTTTATGGAAAGAAACTAACATGATTAAACTATGCTCTGTTGTAAAATTGCGCTAGAATTTTTATTAGAAAAACAATTTTGAATAGAATCCAAGAGATTGACGAACTAAATAGTGCTTTCCTAGCGATGGAACATAAAACGCCAAACTCGACGGAACGAAAAAGGCTGACATGTTAGACCTAACCTAATACGTCTTATTATTTCATACACAGTAGTATATATAATAAGTGTGATAGTTATTGTTTAGGCAGTGCTAATACGCATGAAAAATTTATAATGCACAGTATATTGTAATACTTAAAATATATATTTTATTTTATTTCTTATGAGTGCCGTGTATTCATATAAAGCTTTTCATTTTTTTTAATTATTATAAACTTCAATTATTGATTAATACTGAACAATATAACACAAGGCAGCACACACTGTAACAACTAATACAAAACTAGAGCAGGAGAAATTTATCAGTACCCCTGGGAACTTTCCAACGTTCACAACATTATCTTTAACAGGATTTCTCCAACTACATCGTTAGTTTTGATTAAAGGAAGAATATAATAAATGATATATATATATATATATATATATATATATATATATATATATATGTGGTGTGTGTGTGTGTGTGTGTGTGTGTGTGTGGTGTGTGTGTGTGGGTGTGTGTGTGTGTATGTGTGTGAACATTATACCTTTTAGCTTTTTAGTATTTTAGCATCATTGTAATTTGTAAAACAAAATATTTGTAATAAATAAATTGCACAGTTATCTGAAACGCCCCGAAATTTGCAATAAATATGTAACCATGATTAACGCTTAATCAAATTTTTTTTTATTTCGGTAAATTAATGCATTTTGAAAGAATCCTTGAGTTAATATATCCATTCCAGTTATAGAAGTTATAGAAGTTAATTACTGAATTGAAGTTAATTATATCATTAATTATTTAATGTCATAATCCATATATGGCGAAACTGTGGGTTCAAAAAAGCCACTGAAGGATACTATTTTCAGATCTGCCAGAATCTAACGATTTTTGACGGTCAAAGATATTCGGAAATAGTTGTCCTTCTGAAAATTGATTAAGTCTTTTCATTTTAATAAAGGACACTATCTTTCCGTTCAACCCTTTTCACAAGACACTGAAGGATAATGTTTCAGATTCGAGGACGTAACAAATTTTTACGGCCAAAGAATATCTTGATCACTCCTTTCCGACAAAATAATTTTAGTCCTTTTAAAAATTGATTTAAATTAAAATCTTTTCGTTTTTTAAAAGGACACTAAGTCTTGCCGTTTAACCCTTTTCACAGAAAACAAAACGATGCTATTTTGAAATCTGAGAGAATCAAGCAGTTTTCTAAGACTAAAGATATTCGGCAATTTTAATTCTTTTGAAAATTTATTAGATCTTTTTGTTTTATTAAAGAGCACTTTCTTCCCATTGAACCTTTTAAACAACACACTGAAGGATACTATTTTGAGATCTGCCATTCCATCTCAACAAATTAATGTCCTTCCTTTTAAAATTGATTAAATCAATTTCATTTTTTTGAAAGAACACTATCTATTAAGTTTAATACTTTTCATAGGACACTAAATCATAATATTTTGAGATCTGACAGAATCAAACGGTTTTGGACGACTAAAAGTATTCAACAATTATTGTCCATTTGAAAATGTATTCAGTATTTTCGTTTTATTAAAGGACACCCTCTTCCCGTTTAACTCTTTTTATAGAACACCGAAGAATACTGGTTTCAGATTTGCCAGGATCTAAAGATTTTTGAGTGCTGAAGAATATCCTTGCCTACTCCTTTCCAACAAATTAATTTTCGACCTTTTTGAAAATTGATTATAATAATCACCGTTTTAAGTATTTTAGACTGTACTGCTTGTATTTTATGAACCCCAAAGTTCTGCACGGTCAGTCCAAATATGTTTTAGTAATGTGTCATGAATTAGTTTTTTTTGTTTTATGAGTTAAGTCGTGATTTTCAAGTATGTCAATAATATATAGCCTTGTTTAAGTTCTTTTTGGTATGTGTGCTCCAATTAAGTCAAAGATTTATTTTGTCCACAATCAAAGGTATCCCAATAATTTGAGATATTTATAGTTTTAATGTGAATATTATGTGTTGGCCATAAAGATTAGACTATGTTTTTAAGAATAAAAATACACAAATTATCACTCTTCTTAACTCAATATTTTTAACTAAAATTTGAAGCGATAAAAAACATTTCATACCACCCAACCAAAAACCATAAATTTTATTAAATAACAGAATAAACACTCGAATTTATTTATTCAATTGGAGAAACTTCCTCAATAATAAGCACAAGAATAAACCGAAATATTATAAATAATGAGTTGTGGAGGTAATATAAATAAACTGGTGAACAAGTGCCCATAACTTTGCAAGCTATATTTTGATCTTTCCCCTATATTGTAGCATTTTTCATAGCTATTACCATATGCATTACATAAATAACCAGAGCAGTCACTAATGAAGCGAAACATACGAAAAAATACTCTAAAATAAAATATATTTAAATCATCGGAAATAATAAAATTGTTTTAACGCAATCCTTCCGTTTCGGTGACTAAATTGATATTCCCAATAATCCTAATTTAAATTTACTTCGATTTAAAAGGGAAACGCAATTAATCTTGTTGTTCAATCGGGAAAAAGATTAAGTGATTCCATTTCACAGTAAGTACCTATCGCAATTTTATTTCATTTTCTTTCCAGAGCTGCAACAAACATCTGTGTCTAGTCGTCAGTACATGTACATAACTACAGGTATTTGTTTATCTTATATTTTTTTTGCAAACAGGCCGGTGTTTATTTTTTTATTTTTTTTTTTTTAGGAAAATAAAGCTAAAGTCAGCAATTTACTTTACTTAGCTTAGATAGTTAGATAGGCGTGAAATTCTAAAGTCAGAGTCCAATTTCCAGATGTTTTTTTATTTATTTTACTGAATTGTTTTTCTACTAAACTATCTTTAGGTGAAAGGTTTTTTAAAATAAGCAGTTAAATCACAATGAAAACGGCTTTACAAAAAATAATTTTCCTTCCTAATCCAATGTGACCTTTACCTTTATCGACTAGCTGTGAAAAATCCTAACCTTTCTATTCAAAGATTTTTTTTAGGAAACCACGTTTTTACCATAAAAGCTGTAATATCTCCGTTTTGTCCAAACTGTTTTTTCAAACGAAAAATTTTCTGAAGCATTAAATTTCCTATAAGAAAACTGCAAATGTAACATCAAATTTTACAATTCTCGCGATAATTTATTATTTATAAACAAAAATTGAATTTAGCAAAACCAAATTAAAATTTTATAATAAATTAAAAAAAAGATTTTCCTCGGGAATCAGTCTTGCAAACCCCAAATTATTGCTTTTACTATTCATATCCTACTAAAACATAAGGCTGTGGTAATTTAAAAATCCTGTTTCTATTAAATTGCTATTTCTGGAATAAATAATATAATAACATGTAAAGATGTATCTAAAATAAAAACTATAATCGATATAGGACTTGTTTTAATTTCAATCAACTTGTTTTTAAACGTAGAAATGTAAATGAATAAAATGGTCGACCAGTCGGCGCTATTTGCTGATTAATCGCCAACTAGTCGGCGACTAAAAATGAAACCGATTTGTCGGCTTTACCGACTAGTCGGCCTATCTCTAATGATAAGAATAATCTGTATTTCGCATTGCTTATATTTTTAATTTCTCAATGCTTTTGGAAATTAAAGACGAATACGCAACATTCATAACCAGTATTGCAATGAGTATTCAGATTTACTCTTCTATATCATTAAACGTATTTTAACAATATTTGTTATATTAAATTAGATGATAATAACAAAAATTGTTACTATAAATTTAATGCTTGATAAATAAGCTAGTGGAATATAATCCGAGTTTAAAGAAAAAAAAATTGACTTAGGCTGTTAAAATAATTTAAAAAATATCGAAGCTGACTTGTATTTTATAATCGGAAGAATTATCATTCCTCGACAAGGAAGCCCTTCACAGTACATATCATGATATTTTTACCACTTCAAATAATATTTTAAAAGTATTAAGCAAACACCTTATTGAGTGTATTTACGATAATGATGATTTTATTTACAAGTCAGTTGTAGCAATACAACCATAATAATCAATCCATGAATTACGTGTTTTTATGTAATGTTCAACAAACATTTTTAATAACAATTTTTCTTACTGTTTGTATTTCCGAAATGTGGAAATATTTGATAAAATTTTATGAATATCAATTGATGCATAAAACTAATTAGTTTTATGTTATAAATATTTGGTTAATCGATTAAGGAAAAGTTGCCAGAAAATTAGAAAAAAAAATTATAATTGAAATTATTTATTTCAAATTACTCATTATGATAATTTGCCCGATATGACACATTTGTAAATGATTGGGTAATACAAGGACTAGTCCAGTCGTCTCATCGATCAAAACTAATCTTCATTTAAAAAACAAACAAACTACGAACACAATATGTCTATTATCTAGAAACGTAACAATTATATTGACAGATTAATGTTTCATATCTGACTATTTTAAGGTGATTGGGATATGTATTACAGCATTATAAACATAATGTTATCGATTGACTAATTGCTATTTCTCTTTGATTGATCGTGACGATATAAAGGTTTCCTAAAATTATTTTATAAATTTATTATTCGGCTATGCTATATTTCATAAATAGGTATATCACTCAGAATTCACTAGAATCATTTTAATAGAAAGGATGCTTATCAGAAACCCACCTTCAACTGTAATCCAGTCCTTGAATCCCGCGCACTACACACCGAAACGGACACTTGTTTGACGCACATAAGAGACCGTAGAAGGAATTTGCGAAGCCGACACTTGGATAGCGCACTGACGGACCACTTTATTCGACAGAGGATGGCCTACTGATAAGATAACACATCCACAAGTGGTGGGGATGCTACTGTAAAGCAGATGGACGTCGAAGCAACCACTTCATTAGAGGATTAAAGGGTTTCCGCCCCACCCGTCCATATATATCGTATATATATATATTTATGTCTACCGCCCGTATTTGAGTGAGCAGTATCCTTAGAATATATAAAAATAGTTGAACTTGATTCCTCAAGGTAAGGACCGGTTTAGAAATATACTGGGAGTGTGCCATGTTTTACGCAATATTTGTTTACAACAATGTGAATAATGAATAAATAAACAATAGAAAATAAACATAATACCTTAAGCATTTACAAAATCCGAAGTTAATTTTTTTGAACATTTTTGGAAATTCATAAAAAAAAACTTTCTACCCGTTCAAATCCACTAGCGTATTTCATCACACCCCTATAATCCTCCTCGCAGATTAAAAAGGTAGTGGTCTCGAGAATTATCCACTCATGTCCTGAGTGACTGCATTATATCTCTCTCACTCAGCCTCAATTGGGTTTTTACACCAGTGATGCAGTTGAAAGAGCAGCGCTGGGATCTCTTTGGGCCTGATTTGTTCCACTATAAGGCGGAAAGGTTCGGTGATTCGGGGATCCCCAAACTGAGTGTGTATTTCGTATATAGAGTAGGATTGTATTTTAACTTTTAATTCAATCATATTTTGATTTCTTCTATTATTTTTAAATATTTAATTTTAAAGGCATAACTCCTATTTATCTTTTATTTTCTTCAACAGGTTTCGGAGTACATTTGCTCCATCTACAGGATAACTGTGATTTTCTCACATAGTCACATGTGCATGTCCATACTGACCCTCGTCAGTAAATCACAGTAATCCTGAAGATAAAGCAAATATACTCTGAAATATGTTGAAGAAAATAAAAGATAAATATGAGTTATGCCTTTAAAATGAAATATATAAAATTAAATCTCCTTCAATATTATAGCTGATTGTTTCTTCTATTATTATTGTTTTAGAAGATCTCTTATCTAACTCCTTTTCAGCCAACTCTGGATTTTTTCTGGAAAGTGAGTCGTTTATGAGTGTATCGTTTATTTATTTATTATCGAAACCGATTCCAGGAAGTCCTTATTTATTCATTCACAGTAGGTAGTATGTAAAGTTTTTACTTAGTACCAGAATACTTTCGTAATAGTCCTAAATTCTTGCCTGAAAAATTTGGTGTTTATTAATATGTGTATTTTTAACTGTATATCTTTGATGCCTAAGTCCAAATCTGATTCAGAAAGTAATTATGCAGTAAGTAGTTTCTGTAAGTGTACACTGCGTTTTAAGTATTAGCTTTGAATGTTGAACTTTTGAGAAAAGTGAGTATTAAGTCTTAGCGTTTGATTAAGGGTTTTTTTTTTTTTTCTTGATGTGTGGGCCCCATTTCATTCTCCTATCAAATCTCAGACCTATTTGCAGTGCCTTTCTGTGGAATCATTGTGCTGCCAAGGTAAACTGGAGGATATGTTCATGTCGAAGAGTAAACATTATGTGTTGTGATTTTCTTTTTTAACTATATAATATGTATGTAATATATATATACTCACCCACTCACTCACTGATGGGCTCTTGAAGAACTTTGGGCTCCTCTAAAATTCTTTTATATATAAAATAAATTATTTTCCTTTTAACCTTTCGCTGCTATCCAGATTAATTGGCACATCAAAGAAGAGATGAAGTTGTGTGGTAAAAACAATCGTATGTGTTGTTCATTGTGGATATTTGTGAGACCGAATGTTGTTTTCGTAATTGAAATTCCATGGAAAAGCTTCTGAAAGGTGTGATTGTTTTTAATTGGAATGTTACCTTCTTTATTTTTGTCTTTTATTATCGCCAGAATATTGGGGCATCGAAATGTACTTCAGCCATAGCTGAAAACCTTTCAGACTAAGTTAAAGGCATTCTTCCACACGTTTATTTTATTTTATTCTTTTAGTTTTATTTAATACGTTAATAAAATTAATCGTTTGTCAAAAACTAAAAGATCTGGAACATTTTTTTACTTTATAGGCGAAATGAATGGAATGTTGATTTATATACCTAGTTAAAATTAGATATTTACAAATATATATATATGTTATCTTTTATATCACCAGTAGACCATACGGAAACATAAATACGGAGACTGGAATTTATACATAAACTATATTTTTAGAGAAAGCCATTCGCCAAATATAACTGTTTATTTAAAACTCCCCAAACATTTTATATTTCCTTCACTTGAGGGACGCGTGATGGTATAGAAGGATCAATACAATTAGTATTGATGAATTAATTGCTACTTCTATTGGAATTATTTTATTAGAATACTCGTTTCGAATGCTAATCATTCATATTCTATCTTGTCTTGTACTATTGGGTTTATTTTGTCTTTAGGTGAACTTCGCCTAAAGACCAAAATAGACCTTTTCCAAAAAAGCGGTGTATATGAACACGGAAAAACTGGACGATCGGTAAATCGCAAAAAGTATAATATAGCCTAAAATTAATTATTTAATAATTATTACAAAAAAATAAAATCGTTTAAAACCGATCCATATTTTTGTTTGACCAGCTAAATATTTACAATACCCCCTTTTTAAATTTATTTCTTAGGAAAAATCCGATGACCAGTCTAGCAGAAATCTGATTGTAAACCTCAAAAACTTAACCTACCTGCCCCCTTCCCCTTTTCACTATGGATATATTTCAGATACCTGTTAGATCTGCTCCGGTGAGTACCAATATTTGATTTCTTGTCTTACATTTTTGGAAACTTCAATATATAAATTCCATGTAATTACTGATGTTTTGAAAATTTTGTAGGTTTTACAACTGAAGATGAATGTTTAGCATTCGAAAAATAGTATTCTAATAAAATAATTCCACTAGAAGTGGATATTAATTCATTAATTCTAATTTTATGTTTCCTAATTGCTTAGAAAACTTAGGGATAAAAAGTATTTTTTTTAAACTCTTACGTAAATATGGAATATTGTGTAAAATTTCAAGTTAAACCATGGACTTAAATTTTTAGTTTTCCAGACACAAATATACTCAAGCTGCATATTTCTATAAACTTTTTATAGAATATTATAAGTCACGTATAATTATTTTATCTAAACCTAACGAAAATCTTTTTTTTTTCTTTTTTTTTTTTTAATAACGTCATCTGTTCGAAGAAAAAAGAAAGAAAGAAATTTCTTTTGCAGTTGTTGGTGATACGTTGCGATGGAATGGGGCAACATGAGACTGGAGATTCATGAACAGCCAAGATAATGTAAGGTAATATTTGTTATTTTCCAGTCAATACAGCTAACGCACTTATTCAAATATCAGGTTCTGAAATATCAATATCAATTAGAGGTTTTGAAGAGGTAGGCGTCATGCAGTAAAAAAAAAAAAAAATGTATTAGCAACCTCGTGGAAGCAAGCAAGCCATTCAAGGTGAAGATGTCCTCATTCCTCGTAATTCTTACGACTATTGATTTCAACGGATCTGCCATTTTAATTTAAGAGAGATTGCAATTCCTAATTCGATTGACGTTTAAATTCACTATCAATAAGCCTCAGGGCCAATCTTCTGAATTGTTCGCTTTAGATCTATAAAATCTTCTCACTGAGACAATTATTATTGTATGTAGGGATATTGTAAGTAAAGAACTTAAGTAATTAACGATTAAAGTTTTCTTTGTTAATCGAAAAAATCTTGACCATCTGTAAATCATCAATGTTGTGTGCACGCACAGCAGTAATTTTTAACCTGGTTAGGTGCTTGAAGATTACCCAGAAGCATAGTTAGAAATCCAATTTTTAATTTTAATGTATGAGTTGGCAATCCAGATGGACAGAGACTATTAAGAAACTCTACGGACTGCATTAACTAAAGGCCTATGAATCATATTTTTACACACAAAAAGCAAACCATCGACATTTTGAATTGAAGATTACACAGAAGCATATTTAGAAATCCCAGAAAGCATATTAATTTCAATCTATGAGTTAGTAACCCAGATGGAAAGGGACAATGAAGAACCTCTTGCAGACAATGAACTGCCTTATCACTGCTTATAACAGAAGGCCCATGAAACATATTTGTACAAACAATATAAAAAAGTAAAGCGTTGAATCTTTGATTTGAAATCAATTTTTATCAAGCAGAAATAATTATAGCGATCTCATCTAGTTGGATTTTAAATACTAACCATAAAAGTACACGACAGTTTGGCAACATTATATATATAAATTATTGTAAATTTAATCATTACTAAGTCTTCTTAGAACTATGGAAATTATGAAGTTAAAATCTGGTTCAGATTTCTTGAGAATTTTTACCATTGTAAACTCTATTGCGGAATGGTGCTATCCATATATCTGTAGATTTTCAATCTTTACTGAGATCCACATGTCGCATCGCATATTTCAATTTTTTTACGATTGCTCGGGAGTCCCAAGCAACGCCCCATCAAAGAGGCAGTGGAATTTTTACTATAACTCTCTTTTTTTTTTAACAAATATAAGAGATTGAATTGTAAATGAGAACCCTCCACAAATAAAACTTTCTTTTTTTTCTAAATAAATATAATCTTTTAGTACACTTATTGGTAACAAATAATAATGATGCAATGTTCTCGTTCATACTTTATCTAGAAAAATTATTGAAAAAGATAATATATTTTTGACGTGAATTGATGAAAAAAAAGTTATTCATATTTATTAAAAATAATTGACTCAATATCCATTCATACCCAATTTAATTTAATAACAATACTTACTAACTCGGCCTGAGGAATTTCCGAACCCAAACCTCACCCACAACTGAGTGGTAAACGAGGACTCCAAAGGATATTTTTAGTCATCTTGAAACGAAATGGAAACTTTTAAAAATGTTTTTCTTAAACACACAATCGATTATTTTTATCAATTTTCAACGATAAAAAGTAATACAAATAAAAATAGTTCTGAAATTCGATCACGGAAGTAGAATCTTATTGGTTGAGAAGTCTATTTACGAAGATATTTCTCGTAGATCTATTACGATTTATCTCTTCAAGGCTTTCTTTGAAACGACTTTATGATCTCCGCAAAGGAAATATAGAAAAAGTAAATTGAGTCGGAATGCGACGATGCCAAATAGGAATTAGGTTAGTTCATGGACGGTTTTAGACGTTAGAATAACAACTATTTTCAGATACCTTCCTCACGAGAGCCGAAAATTTAACACGATCTTTTGAATATATTTTAATTAATATTATCATTTCCAGAATTTACTCTATATCACGTTTGATAAGATAAATTTATTGAGCGTGATACGATCCATTTCCATTATCCACCTGCATATAAAAAAAAAAAAAAAGAAAGGTTTTTGTTGTTTTGTTTTTTTTACTGTGGAACTAATGATGATAACAGTTAACAGTTATAACACAAAAAGGTTTTTGTTTTTTTATTTTTATGAAAAAACTATATTTACTTAATTTATTTCAATTATTTTTCTTTTTTTATACATACTGTATACATTACATACATGTAAACTTAAGGAAAATTATTACAATGAGTTGTCAATAACATGTAAAGGACTACTCACTAGTAGCACTTCTTTTAAAGTTCAACATTAAAAAGGTCTCTTGGTCATGTTCTTTTCAGACGTCCCAGAGGATTATTGTGAATCGAGTGAGAGGCAAGTTGGGAGAACAGTGAATTTGAATGGCTATGGAGTTTACTATGAAAGGCTACATTAAGATCTTCATGGATAAGTTTGTTTGTGAAATAATAAGGAGCATTAAGGATTTTACGAAGGATTTTGGATTGTAGGGATTGCATTCGAGAAGAATTGAAAGGTTTAGTGGAGCACCAACGCTCAACTCTATATGTCCAAATGGGTTAAATTACTGTTATATAAGTAAGTATTTTTTAATTTATTGGAAGCTTTGAACGCTTGTCTAGTAGATATAAGAGTCGTCAAGAAACGAGAGCAGTTTCTTGTCTTTTAAGGCCGGTATGTTTCTCTCCTTTTTTTAAACTTTTTTTTTTTTAATTTCATACTCGTATCTGGATAAACGTCTTACTTGGAATCCACATACAAGACTAAAACGACAAGACTACTTCAACATTTATTTGACAAACGTTCAAACCTTCCAATTAATTATAAAAGACTCATTTACATAACAGTAATTAGACAAATTTGGACATTCGGAGTTGAGCTTTGAGGCTCCACTAAACCATCCAATTCATCTCGTATCCAATCCTTACAATCTAAAATCCTCAGAAAAATCCTAAATGCTCCTTACTTCGTCAAAAACAAACTTATCCACAAAGATCTTAATATACCTTACGTTTCTGACTTAGCTCAAACCAGATATCTATCCTTTCATAGGAAACTCCACAACCATTCAAATCCATTAGTATCACAACTTGCTTCTCATTCCATTCCAGATAACCCTCCGAGGCGCCTGAAAAGAAGACGACCCCGAGACCTTCTAATATAATACCTCATTATGTAGAACCTTTATAAGTGCTACCAAAGGGTAGTTGCTTTGAAAACAAGTAAAGTGTCATTTTTATCATTATCATCATATTTACTTGATGTACAATATATTTATATTGTATATACAGTTGTAAATTTCAATTAAATAAAAAAAAAAAAATATTTTCATCCTGTTTTAGTTTTCTTACCTTAATTAAAATTCACTTTTTTTTTGTCATCCCCGTTAGTTTTTGTCTTCTAGCCCTGATTAAAGCTTACATTGTAAGCTAAAACGTTTTAATTGTGTTTCCATGACTGCACAACACAACTACATACAATATCAGATATATTTTTAATTCGAATCGTAAAATATGTAAACTTATTTTTAAATTACGTACATTCATAAGTAGTACAACAATCCTCTAGCAAGTATTGTTCGTCAATATTTATACAAATTATATATTTACTACTGGTTTTAATTTCAAACCAGATCCCAATCCTTTCATAGTAAACATTCCCACTCTCTCTCGAAAAAAGATGTGCATGAGACATTCTAATGTAAAACTTTTATTGATGTTCTTATTAGTGGGGTGTAGTTCTTCACAAGTTATTAACATGTCATTGTAATCATCCTTAAATTTACTTGTTTTATACATTGTATACAGTTGTAAATATCAATAAATAGTATAAAAAAAATAATAGGTTTCAATTTACATTTGATTCAAAATTCCATCCAAATTACAGGTAAATTATTAAATGAGAGATTAGCAAGTTAGTGGTTCCCAGCATTCTCTCATTTTATAAATAATTGTACTCATCAATCACCTGGTATTAATTTTCAGAGAAAATCAAACATTAAAAATCGTTTTAGTGTTCATATTGACATATGTACAAGGAAAACAGTACACTTCAATGAGGAAAGGATGTTAAGTATCTTTTGTTTACTCTAAATTTGTGTCAGATTTGTTTTAAGCACCTCAGAATACCTCCTAATTCAAATCTTCTTACAAATAAAACAAATAGCTTTAGACAAAAACATTCGACCTGGGAAAACATTGTTTGGGGGATTATTTTTTTTTTAATTTGCCTGTCGATCCATGACTCCTTAGGGTCATTTCATGTCAAATCAACCAATGGTTTAGACCTTGAACTATCCGATTTCTATGATTTTTGGTATAGCAACTGTACTTACCAAGACTAGTAAAAATGTAAAATATTACATTTTTCTAACTTTTGGTTTTTGAGTTATGAGCTTTTAAAAATTCAAAAAGCTGTTTTCGGTCCTCCCTCAGTATATTCAAAATTACGCCATTAAAAAACTATTGCTCCCAGAGAGCTCAAATTATGCCCTTTAATATGATATATCACTTGATATATTTTCGGTTCATTTTGAATTTTTTCGAAACTTCCAAAAACGGTTTTCGTAATTTCTAAAATATGTACCCTTCGATTTTTTCGTTTAAAATATATTTGATTTATACTATTACTGACTACATGTGGACAAAATTTTAGGATGAGACGGAAATGGGTTCTTGATAAAAACAAAATATTTTGTATTTTTTTTAATGGACAATTAGTCCAGTCAATGAAGTATTATAGAATGAGTTTTCTGTAATTCAAGGTTTTTCTTTGGAAACTTGTTCAGGGTAGTTAGAAAGTAAACATACTATAAGTCCTGGAGTTTTCGGGTCTGGGAACAAGAAGGGAGGGGGGCGCGGAAGGTCTCTTTTTTTTTGGTTTTGGGCTCATATCTCGAAAACGTTGCATCGTATGCAAAACATGACTATCTACTAAATTAATGCTAACTAAATTCTCTACAACCTTTATTATATATACATTTTTTTATATTCTTTACCGCTTTACGCTTGGCGAATGTAAAGGACTTTTAGTATGATTATTTTACCAAGAAAAGTTAAAATGTATGTAACTTTTGACAAGTTGAAGATAGATTAGCATATATATATATATATATATATATATATATATATATATATATATATATATATATGTATGTATTATGAAGAAAATTTAATGTTGTACAATATTATCTATAAAGACTTTTGTCGAAGGATGGACGTTTCAAAAGATATAGATGGATGTTTAACAGAAAACGTGAGGTGAATATTTTATTATTTTATATATATAATAAAGGTTGTAGAGATTGGTTAAAAGAATTGGAAAAGGATTTGAAAGAGCTACGGATTTCCGAAGTCATGTTGAAGAATGGTACAGCCAGGGCCATAACCAAGGACAAAACTTAGAGGTTCCAGTCTAAGAACAACACCAGAAAACCGACCCACGTATCAGAGGACGAAAGGAGGAGGAGATCTGAGAGAATGAAGAACTAATGGGAGAAAAAGAAAGCACAAGCATCTCGGCAGTGATTGATCTGACGTACCCCAAAGGTGGGTGATTCGAAAAAAAAAAAAAAAAAAAAAAAAAAAAAAAAAAAAAAAAAAAAGGTTGTAGAGAATTTAGTTAACATTAATTTAGTAGATAGTCATGTTTTGCATACGATGCACCGTTTTCGAGATATGAGCCCAAAACCAAAAAAAGAGACCTGCCGCGCCCCCTCCCTTCCTGTTCCCAGACCCGAAAACTCCAGGACTTATAGTATGTTTACTTTCTAACTACCCTGAACAAGTTTCCTAAGAAAAACCTTGGATTAAGAAAAACGCATTCTATAATACTTCATTGACTGGACTAATTATCCATTAAAAAAAAGACGAAATATTTTTTTTTTTTTATCAAGTACCCATTTCCGTCCCATCCTAAAATTTTGTCCTCATGTAGTCAGTAATAGCATGAATCACAAATTTTTTTTTTTTTTTCGAAAAAATCGAAGGGTACGTATTTTGGGAATTACGAAAACCGTTTTTGGAAGTTTCGAAAAAATTCAAAATGAACCGAAAATATATCAAGTGATATATCATATTAAAGGGCACAATTTTAGCTCTCTGGGAGCAATAGTTTTTTAATGGCGTAATTTATACTGAGGGAGGACCGAAAACAGCAGTTTTTTGAATTTTTAAAAGCTTATAACTCAAAAACCAAAAGTTAGAAAAATGTAATATTTTACATTTTTACTAGTCTTGGTAAGTACAGCTGCTATACCAAAAATCATAGAAATTGGAGAGGTCAAGGTCCAAAGCTAATATAGAATTGGTTGATTTGGCATGGAATGAGCCCTTAATCAATTCAAACCAACTTTTCGAGACAAGTAATGAGTCTTATTGCACGCTTAGTCTTATAGTTATCAATTATGTTTTTATTTTTTTTTAATCTCATTGTATACATAGAACGTTCCAGGTAAAACTAAAGTTATTGGTATGAATGAAGAGAGGGAAATTTCTTGATAAAACAACCAGGTGGATGCCATGTTTCATATTCCAGAAATAAGATGTAATTTATCAAATAAGAGCTTTATTATGTCAATTTTCAAAATGTCGAAAATCAATTTGTCAGGAAGGAATGACCAAGGATATATCCGAAAATCAAAAATCGTCAGTTTCTGGCAGATCCGAAACTAGTATTATCCTTCGAGGCAGATTATTGCATCGAAATGAACATTTATTACTATTATCAGTTTATAACATATTAGTTTATAACTTAAACGGTATTAAAATATTAATGAAGTGTATAAATTATATTAATTTTTTTAAGCTATGTGTTGGCCAGTTATAAACTTTTTTATTGAGTTTTATTGTTATTTATTCAGTTTTTTAAAAACTAAAAAATAACGGAAATATTTAGTTACATATTTTTAATAGAATATAACACAAAATATCCTGTTTTATAAAAAAATAATAATAATAATGAGCTATTAAAAATTTAGATACCATAGAAATATTCCATCAATCCCGGTTGAACAGATCAGCTACCTAGGACTCCACTTGGGCAAACGTCTTACTTGGAATCTACATACAAGACTAAAACGACAAAATACTACTCGTCGTTAGACTACATCAACAGTTACTAGACTAACGTCCAAAGCTCCCAATTAATTACAAAAGACTCATTTACATTACCGTGATTAGGTCTATTTGGACTAACGGAATTGAGCTTTGGGACTCCACTAAACCATCCGATTTATCTCGCATCCAATCTTTACAATCCAAAATCCTTCGAAAAATCCTCATTGCTCCTTAACTCACCAATAAACTTATTCATAAAGATCTTAATGTTCCATGTGTTGCTGATTTAGCCCAAACCATACACCATAATCCATTCATAATAAGCTCCATAAACACGCAAATCCACTAGTCTCTCAACTCGCTTCCCGCTCCGTTCCCAATGATCCTCCGAGGCTTCTGAAAAAAAAGTGGCTTGGAGACCTAGAGTAGGATTTTTATTGAAGTAATACTGATGAGTAGTTCTTTTCAAGTTTTGACATGTTATTGTAATCATTATCAACAAATTTACTTGTATATATTTTGTATTGTTATAAAACAGTGGGTAAGGAGCTTGACTCCTTTTGAAGACAGGATTGAAAACAAAAATTTATTTTCTGTTTCTTCGGCCGTGGCCCGTATATAAGGTCGGGAGGCCTCCTGGGGTACACTCAGCCTCTATAAAGTGGGTTATCCTTAATTTGGGAAAAAACCTGGCGGTTGAGCGAGTTTTCAGGCCAAAACACCTCCTTTCACAACCGTTAGCTTATAAACAGTACACCCTTACCTAAGTACTGAACCCGAGACATTACATGGTTTATATATATATATATATATATATATATATATATATATATATATATATATATGGATAAATTTCTTGACTGTTACTATTAAATGTTTAGTAAGGTTCTTGAGGTTCAGTCATAAAATGAAAAAAAAACAACTATTTTGGCGACGTTTCGAGACTTATTTTAAAACATAATGTTAGCTACAGTACAAGTATATAACAACAACAACAACAACAAGTATATATATTTTTAATATCCTAAACATGTTGTTGTATACGTGTACTGTAGCTAACATTATGTTTTAAAATAACTTGTATAACTTATATAATTTTATTGTAACCTGTTTTTTTCACTGTAGGGCATGATTATGAGAACAATTTACTTCGTTTAATAATAAATGACAAGTAAAGTTTAAAACTAGAAAAGTTAAAAGTCTTCAATTGTATGCTTATTGCAGTGGCTCAACCTTAATCACGACTTGACAAAGACGTAAAAAAGACTTTAAAATATACGGCTAAGCGTTGAAGTAACTGACCCTAAAAGTAAGAGTCTATATTCATAAACATTTCAAACTTTAATAACCGACTAAAAAAACACGGTAAGGATCCAGGTCGTGAAGTAAAGGGAAATAATATAAAGACTTTTGCAGCACTTCTTTATAGGGAATTATTCTCGACTTTGTTTTTATATTCTTGCTTTAATCTTAAACTCAAACACTATTTAATTCTGCTTTATTAAAAGAGAGAGTCACACTCACACCAACAATAGTAATATACAAAAAATAATATCTATCTAAAATAATGGGCCTGGCAAAAAAAAAAAAAATCAAGTGTTCTCGGACAACTCTGAGGAGAGGGAGAGAATTATTTTAATATATATTTAAAATATTTATGATATTTAAAATAATATATATGTAAGATTGTTTTAACGTGATTTTATTCTTTTATTACAAATGAATTAAATTACACGTTCTTTCTAACTAGTAATTATAACATAAAACACTTTAAACAATATAACATTTAACTAACCAAAGTTATTCACACTCTGTCTCTCACATATGTTTTAATTAAAAGTCTCACACCCATTGAAGGTTGCAACAGTGTTGTTATCACATGGTAGCAAACTTACACTTCCACCCCTGAAGAAGATTCACTGGGAGAAAAGGGAAGCAGCTTGCTAGAATGAAAGAAATTTGAAGTCATCTTCTTTTTTCCGCTTGCTACTGATTGCTACTGATTGCAACGATCCTGATTGCATCTTCATTATTGAAATATTCTAAAACCGGATTTCTTGATAATAAGTTGGCTAGAATATTTTCTTTGCCTTTTTTATAAATTATGTTAAAATTAAATTGTGATAAATAAAGAATTATATCACTCAGTATTTCATCTGATCTGGCCTTAGTCTTCAAGTTTTCTAATGGCTTTTGAAAATTTGATTGCGTCTTTGATCGCTTTGCATTCCAAATGAATGAATGAAAACGTTTTTCCCTTTCCGATAGTTTTCTTGAATAATATGATACAGGATGCAGTATTCCATCTTCTTGTGGCTGTTTTAGAGTAGCGCCTATACCTTTAAAACTGGCGTCTGTTTCAATGAAGACGGGCGTCTTATAATCGTAAATTGACAATATTAGAGCCGTACATAAATAATCTTTTATCATATTAAAACCTTTTTCGCAATCTTTATTTATTTATTTATTTATTTCCCTTCCTTGCCTCTCGGCTACACGGGTTTTGCAGGGATGGCTTGTAGCCATCACTGCTGGTTTTAACAGTTTAACATAACATTTCACTATTACTTTTAACATTGCAAGAATAAATTTTCTTAAACATTTAACAGAACATTTCAATATTACATTTAACATTTAACATTTCAAGATTACACACATTTTACTTTAATACCGTTTAACAAAAAACATGTTTACAACCTTAAAATTTAAATAAATAAATAAAATAACATTTAATATTTAAAATACATTAAACGCTTTTCATAACTACAAATTTGTGTTTAATACAATATACCTTATATCTAATACAACAACCTATATTTAATACAACATACTATATTAAAATTAACTACATACTAACTATAACATACTATAATACATAATAATAATAACTACATAATAACTATAACATACTAATTTAAAATAACAACATACCTATATCAATTTTTTTTTAATTTTATAACTTTACATTTACAATTATATAGGCTTTAATCGGTGATGGGGGTGGTCGTCAGCATCATTCCTGTCCAGGGTTCTTTCTGGAGCGTGGCCCCTTCTTCCTAGGTTGAAGTGCTCTACCCCCACTTCAGTTTTCCAACCATACACAAAACTTTTGTAATACGGGTAGTTGTCAGCTGATACTAGTTGAGGGAAATCACTCTCCGTTAGAACATACAGCCCTGTTTCTCTCTGTAGCTTGGCTCTCAATGCCTCAAAGGCAGTGCATGAAATTACCACATGTTCAGCGGTCTCCGGTACACCACAGCTGGGACAAAGCGGGTCAATATTTTTACCATGTTTCTGGAGCTTGGCTCGAAAGCCCCCGTGCCCTGTAAGAAACTGTGAGATCCAGTAATCCGGGAGTACCCAAGTTGCTTGAAGACGTGACCTAACAGTGGGGAAATATTTTCTAAGAGTAGCCCTCGGGGTTGTTACCCACCGCCTGTTCCATTCTTCTATCGTGTACTCTCGGATTATCTCCAACCATTTCCTTGGATTTGCGTCGATCAGAGACCTGAGATTATTTGGTAGTCCCACCGAGCCTTCCCTTTTCATTTTAAATTTAAAACCATCTTCTTGCAGTACAAGATCAAGAGGTACCCCTCCTGCTAAGACCTGGACCCCCTCATGAGACACTGATCGGTACGCCCTGGTGACTCGCAGCAGAGAATTACGCTGAATTGTTGCCAGCCTACTCATCTGTCTGCGTGACAGATTTTCGTACCAGGCGGGAGATGCATAACGTAGGATACCAAGTATCACTCCTTTATATATCGCCATCGTAACTGGGTATCTGAGGCCCCACAAGGCGCCCCCTAACCTACTGAGACAGTTCAATGATAAGGCCGTCCTATTGGCAAGGTATTCCAAATGAGGCGTTACATCAAAATTTCTTCTTATTTTCACACCCAGGTAGTGACAGTCTCAGTTGGACGTATTCTTTCTCCTTCAATGCTAATAATAGGGTTAGGCCTACACTTATTTCCTTTCAGAAGAATGACCTGTGTTTTTGCAGCCGCCATTTTCATCTTCTGTTTACTACACCATCTACTAACTAGGCCAGCACATCTTTCAGCTTCTTGCTTCAATTGGACTATACTGTTGGCAGACACCACGACAGCCAGATCGTCGACATAGGCAATCGCGGGGAACCGTTCTTCCTCGAGTATAGCCAACATACCATTGAAGACTAACTTCCACAGGGCCGGACCAAGGACAGAGCCCTGAGGACAGCCCCTCTCGACTACATCTTCATACTCATAAAAGTTTCCGCGTATTTTAACACGTCGGTCCTGGAGGTAGCTCATTACCAGCGCATACAAATTGCTAGGAGTATCGTATCTCTGGAGCTGGTAAAGTACGCTTGGCCACCACACACTATCAAAGGCAGAGGATATGTCAAAGAGGAGTAACATGACGTACCGATCTGCCCTCTCAGCTACGTCACGACGTACCCTCAACAAAGCATCAGCGGTTCCCCTGCCTTTAGTGGATCCGTATTGCCGTGGATGGCTTGCTCTTGTCAGAACTGGCTGCAAGCTCTTAAGCAGCAAGTTTTCCAGCACTTTACTCATAACAGGGAGGAGGCAAATAGGTCTATATGACTTCGCTAGTCGCTTGTCTTTGCCTACTCCCTTATAGAGAAGTCTAATATCAGCAGTTTTCCATAGTTTCGGGAAGTATCCCTTATCTAAGCAATCATTGAAAACCTTTTTCGCAATCATCGGACCATTCAAACTTCACATCTTTTCTTAATAACCAATGCAATGGTTCCAGTTTTTGAGAACTATTTTCAATATATCTCAAGTAAAAGTTGATTGAACCTAAAACACTTCGTACTCCAATCTTATTTGATGGTCTTTGTAGGTTTTGAATTGAAACTAAATTACCTTGGGCTAGTGAGGCTCTGTTCTTTGAAATTGTGTGGCCTAAATATTTGACAGATTTAGCTGCAAACAAACACTTGACTAATTTTACTTTGAATCCTTCAGCATAAGTCATCTGTAAAAATTTTTCAATATGTTGAAGATGATCTTTCCAGGTTTGAGAGAATATCAAAATATCATCAATATAATTGATGCAGAATTCATCCAAACCATTTCTTCTTATAATATTTGATAAGATTCTCTGGAACGTGGCCGGAGCATTTTTCAGACCAAATGGAAGGACTTTAAACATGAACTTTCCATAAGTCGTAATAAAAGAGGTTTTTTCTCTGTCTTCTTTTTTTAGTGGAATACACCAAAATGCCGAATTGATGTCTAAAACTGTAAAGTATTCACAATTAACAACTTTGTCGATTACGTCTTGTATTATAGGAAATTGAAAAATTTCTGGAACTACCAATTTAATTAATTTACGAAAATCGATACACAAGCCTGATTTCTTGCTCTCCTCTTTCTTGAACGCGAGAGTTACAGGTGAAGCGAACGGAGAATCTGATTCTTCAATAATCTTTGCTTGCAATAATGCCTTAATCTGATTTCGTATTTCTTCATCGTCAGGAATTGAGCATTTATACGGTCGACAAGTAACATACTGGTTAGATAATAATTTCATCTCTGCTTCTTTTGATTTTACTTTCCCTATATCAAATTTATCCTTTGCAAACATATGTTTATGTTTTTCAATTAGATTTGCAATCTGCTGTTTTCGCTCTTCGTTTTCAATATGATTTAAATTGGCATCGAATTCTTCTATTTTTAAGTTTAATTTAGATCGATTTAAATTATCTTCTCGATCATTATTGGATCGGTTTTCATCTAAATCTATCACATTGTTGTTATCTGTTCGTTGGCATCAATTTTTTATGGCATCAATCCCCAATAAGATGTCATAAGAAAAATGATCGTTCTTGACAACGTAAGTTGAAATGTAATCAGTTATACGTCCAAAACGAAGTGAAATTGTAGCCCGGGCTGAAGTGAAAGTTAATCCGCTGATAGTTTTCAATACATTCTTTTGTTAATTTCAACTTTAGCAAATCAGCAATACGTTGAGAAATTAATGTAACGTTGGAGTCACTATCATAGACAGCTTTTGTTTTAATTTTGTCACATATGATTACGCTTAGCTTTATCAACGGATCTAATTTCGCCCGGTTCTTCAGTTTAAATGTTTGCCACCTAAGTCTGTTTGTAATATCTGTATGTCGTCAATCCCAGAAGACCCTTCAGTCATGTTTGATTTTAGTTTTTCTGATACTTTATTTCGATTGCGGCACTCCGCTACGAGATGGTATCGATATGGAAAACCAATAGCTGCACAAATTGAACATGCCTTTTTTTGACCTTCGTTCTTTGAGTGAAATTCATCTCTCTTAAAAGTTTTCGGGTCAGGACTATATTTCAATCTAGGATTTGAGGGATTTTCCTCTTTCCTTCTAGAAAACGAGTCCTCTAGTTTTCAGAGTTCCGCATATAAGTCTTCCATCTTGTTAATTTTTTCTCTATCCAGTTCTTCTTGGGCTTTTTTCGGCAATCCAAAAACTATAAGGTTGATACGTGATAATTCAGTACCCTTCTTCTACTATTCAGGTTTCTACTTCTAGGCATAACTTTTCCTTTATAAGAGCAAAATCGATTAGAGATCCACCCAAATATTTGTAGTTAAAAGCTTTCCTAACAATGTACCTTTATCAACAAAAACGTTCAAGAGTGACTCCTTCCAAGTATTCCAATGACCATTTACACCTATTTTCTTCAGATTTATTTCAAACCAATATTTTGATGGACCCATGACAAAAAAGCGCAAAGCCTGAATTTTACTACTATCGGAATTCACCTGGAAGCGGCTACACTCGTCTTCAAATTTAGCTAACCATTCTTTAGGATCTGATTGATTTTTTTCAAATTTTTCTAAAACAAATCTTTTTTCGATTTGATTTAATTTGATTTCCTCTTGTTATAAATTTTAATATAATTGGTTTTCTAATTTTCTAATCCGATTTTTTAACTCAATTTGTGCAGCTTCAACAACGCTGGAAATTGATATTGGGTCACATTCTTCTAACGGCAATTCTCGAAAGCAAACATTATCAACTTCATCGAAATATTCTTTTTTTATATCTTCATCGATTTTTACCGCAACTGTTCTATAACCTTTTTGGTTCTTAATTGCCCTCATTGCATTTTTTATTGTTGTTTTATTTGATAGAGAAATGTGGTTACTTACCTCTTTAAATTCTTCTGGCACTAAATACCCAGTATTTTTATCAATGGATATACACTTTAAACAATATAACATTAAACTAACCAAAGTTATTCACACTCTGTCTCTCACATATGTTTTAATTAAAAGTCTCACACACATTGAAGGTTGCAGCAGTGTTTTTATCTGCTGCAAACTTACATATATTATACAAAATATCACGATAAAGCATATAAAAAAAATTAGTACTTTTAAATTGTTATGTTGGTATATGAAATATCTGAGGGCTGTTTTTGATCTAATTACATATGTGGATAATAGACTTTAATGAACTGTATTTGCAATGTGTAATAAAAAATATTTCAAAATCATTTCACAATGAAATTAACAGATTTAAAAAAAAAAAAAATATAATTACTATTGCAATAAATATTTAATACTAACACAAAACTATATTAAACGATTACTCATGCATTTGCTTAATATAAAGTTCTCTAACCAAATTTACTGTTTTCATCAAATTTATTAGTTCAAGAACTAAAAAAAATTGATTTGCACAATATTTTATTTTTCTTATTTTGAATACAATTTTAAATAATTATTTTTAGAAACATTTGGATAATTATTTGAAATATGTTAACAGCATTTGTTATTAGACAATTTTATCAAAAGCTTTGAACTATTAAAACTATACCACTGCCTTTTTAAGTGATGTTTGAATAATATATATATATTACATGCAAATGACCATATAGGATCATGCAAAAACTGCTTTCCTTGTCTTGGTGCGGAGTTTCCTCCGCGCCCAATACTCCTTGATGCGCTCGCTGGCCTGTTTCCGCTGTTCTTCCCCAGACTCTACCGGTTTTCTTAGTTCTTCTTGCAACTTGAATCCCTTCCAATTTATTCAATACGTTCCTAAATTTATTTCTGTCTAACAGTTGGTTTCCTGAGAAATATAGTCTTCCCGTATCTTTTTTGTTTCCTTAGAACATGCTGTTCTGGTTTTATTTCTCCAAAAGTAATAGAATATCCGTTTGGTAAGTCTATTTTGGTCGATTCTGTGCAGGTGTCCGAGAAATGTCAGCCTCCTCTTTTTAATAGTCTCAGAGATTTTTTCTACATTCTGATAAACCTTTTCGTTACTTTGAAGTTTCCATTCACTTTCAGTTTGAACAGTACTCATAATATTTTTTGAGGATTCTTCTTTCCAAGACATCTAGTCTATCCAGCTTGTAGTTCATGGACAGACATTCACTGGCATATAGACATTCTATTTACCACGGTGTTTTATTGTTTTATTTTGGCATTCCAGGTTAAGCATTTCTTATTGTAGATATCTTTTGTCAAACCATATGCTCTCTCCATTATTGAGATCCAATCTTCCATTGCATCTTTCTAGCCCAATCGCTTGTATGGTCTCGCCAAGGTATTTGAACTTTTTAACCCTTTTGAATCGCCCTATAAATTATAACATAATGAAATTATCAATTTCAAAATTAAATGCAAATTTTCTTTGCTTCAACAAAATAAAATAGAATTGAACTTTCCACTCGTTTAAACAAATTTAATAAAATATGAAGTGTGAGAATTGGGGTTATTGAATTTTTTTATAATTAAAATTTTCTCCTCAATTTATACCCATCTCTTCAATCAATTCAAATAAATATAGAACTGTTTTTATCAGTTACATATCCTCTCCAATTAATTTAATATATAATTTTAAGTTATTGAACCTTTGGTCAGCCCATATCGTTGTGAATTATATCTGGAAGAAGCTGGAACAAAAATATACCATATCAAGAGATTCCTTTGGGAGGAACATGCGTTGAATATATACAAAGAAAAAGTCATACTAACTGTTGTCTCCTCCCATTGGTTTCTTTACTCCTATCCTAAGGTGATTAACCACTTAATCCCCACTTTAGGAGGAGTGGGAGGGATTAAAATACTTACCACGTTTGATAAAAAATGGCGCTTAAGAAGTGCTAATTACCCCCTCAATCTTTTCCTCATTAAGGAAAGGAGACTGATTCCTAGTCCGTAGGTTTCATAGAAATCGACAAAGCCGTAAAAAAGTTCTAATGAGTCTCCACTATGTATGTATAAAAATAAAATGTTCAAATTTAAAAATAAGGTAAGAGAAAAATAAAGACTAAAAAATGTATAATACAGTAAAAAAAGACAAAAATGAAAGTAACAATTAGCAACCAGTGTAGGAACAATAACTGATGATAAATAAATCTTCATGTCATTTCAGATAATAATATAAGTTATCATGAAAACTAGAATAGGAACATTCATATTTCATTATATCTTCCTCTATAAGATCATTGGATTGAATGCCTTATAGGTAAAGGAAGAGTCTAATTTTTTTGAGATAGGAGGAATGGAATCTTGGAAGGGAGGGAGTTGCAGAAATTAGATGCTTTGATAATGAAAGCGCCTTTGAATGATTTTGTGAGGGAACTAGGTCGGGATCTGGTTTAAGATTGGAAAGAGGAACCATGAAGAGCCATGTATTCACCTGGGAAACTTCAAAATACGGTGCTGTCGAGAATTCAGATACCTCTTTAGCCTGATAACCATCGATAATTCGGCAACATCCAACATAGAAGTTAAAATAGCTGATGGCAACCGCTGTTCATGGGGTTTGAAAAAGGCTCTTATGTTCAAAAACCTCTCAGGAAACGCAAAGCTTATAATTAACAAAGCATTAGTAAGGCCGATTTTCAACTACGGCAGTGAGTCATGTACTTGAATAGCAGAAAACAAGACAGTTCTAAAATCTGGGAATCGTTCTCCGTCGAATGTTCGGTGCTGTAAGGGTTGGAGATACCTGGATAAGGAACTCCATGATCTATTTGGAGAGGGAGATATTGTCTCTTTTATCCGGACGAGGCGATTGGGATGGTTGGAACAGGTGGAGAGGATGAATCTCACTAGCATTCCTATGAAATTCCTTTAAGGGAAGCCATGTGGTGTACGAAACCACGGAAGATCTCGACTGTGATGATTGGAAGATGTTGAGGTAGATTTGAAGGTCATATATCGCTGAAGACTATGTGCTATAGATAGAGCCGAATAGATAGAGCCAAGCTGTTAAAGGAGGTCAGGATTATGGACTGTAATGTCAATTCAACGAATGAACTAAGTTTTGTTTTGACTATTTTTGATAAGAAAAACAACTACCACTAAAATCCAAGAAGGATTGTTGGGTGTATAACTTGATGAGGGAGCTCTCAATCTTAACCGGAAGAAGGTCCCTCGCTTTGATTGTAAGATTTGATTTTTCAAGACTTTCAGATTGATCAATAATTACTTTTAAATATTAATAAATTTTCTAAGATTTCATTTACTTCAAAAGGGGATTGCAGATTGTGTAATTTATATATATTTTTATAATTAAATAATAGCTATAGGTAATAATCGTAAGTCTATTACATTCTTTTAAAAATATTATATTCAATTTTCGAACTTATTTAAGGTACTTACGAAGCCGGGAAGAGAGAAAACCCTGGAATAAACCAAGAAATTGTGTCTCTATTGATAAATGATACGATGTAATGAACAGCGCGAGCTAATTCCAATGAAATAACATTTATTTTCTTCCCCGCAAGAGATATATTACGTACAATGAACGTTTTAATATAATAGACTAGAGAAAATAATTTATTTTATTTATTTATTTACTTTCTGGTGCCCTGTCCCACCACATTCGGTTAGAGGCACCATACTAAGGTTGAGAACTATGTATGGTAAACAATTTTAACCATACTCTCTGATCCCCTGATGAAGGCTTGCAATTCAAGTCGAAACGTCGGCATTATAAATTAAAATATTATTTTGATTTGCTGTGTATCTATGACTGCCTACCCCAACAATCTACATCCCTTATTAAATATATTTCAAATTAGCAAGTTACCAAGAAGAATTACTTAAGAGGCTAATATTTGTCATTAATATAAACATAGATCATAAATAAACTGTATCCTAAATAATACGAGTCTATATAATCCTATATACACTCGAGTGCAAAAAAACCGGCGCACCTTGAATGTTCGCATATTGTTTGTTTTTTCTCTTTCACAACTTAATAAAATTTGCCAATTTTTTTTATATATGTAGTGGACATATTCTGTTTATATAACATAAAAGGACAATTAATAAAACATGCAATTTAAAGTAAGAAAAATTATCAAACAAAAAAGTAACCATTTACTGATTTTATGATAAAAAAAATAAAACCTCTAAACTTTGTTTACAATATGCAAGAAACACACAATTCATGGCGTTTAATATTGAGTGTTTCTTCCTCTTGCTTGAATAACAGCCTGCATCCTTGCAGGCATGCTCCTTATAAGATTGGCCACTCGATCTTAAGAAATCTGCTCCCATTGTTCTTCTACGGCAGTTCTCAGCTCCTGGAGGGTTATGTTACTGTCGGATGGCCTTCTTAAGATGGTCCCACAGATGCTCTATAGGATTTAGATCCAGGCTGCGAGCTGGTCACTCCAAGGTTCGGATACCGACCTTATCAAGGAAGTCTCTTACAACATTGGCCGTACATTATCATGCATAAACGTGAAATTAGGGCCAATGAACGGCACAAAAAGGACTGTCTCTTACAAGTTTGTGCATTGAGGGATGGCCTTTGAAACACGTGGAGGTCTGTGTTCGCTTCTAAATAAACCCTCCCTACACCATCACCGACACTACTCCGAACTGTACTGTACCTACAACATTGCACTGAGCGTAGCGTTCTCTTCATTTTCTCCAGACTCTAGCTCCACCAACTGAAGCATGTAGGCCAATTTTAGACTCATCTGAAAAGAGAACAGAGGCCTAATCAGCTTCATTCTAGGTAAAATGTTATCAAGCAAAACGGAGTCGGGCTGCTCTCTGAGCTACAGTGAGGGGAGGGCCGGCAGCAGGAATATTGGAGTGTAGATTCATTTCAGCCAGGTGTCTACTTATTATATGCAAGGAGACATCCACACCTGGAGCAACAAGAAACCGGTGGCAAGTCATTACAGATGTCTGGAAGCGGTTCCTTAGAGTCTCCATTTTAATAAAACGATTGTAGGCTTGGTTTGTTACTCTCGACCGACCTGATCCCGACCTCCTTGTGTAGCTGCTCGTCTCCCGGTACCTCTGGATCGCCTGCCGAACCCTCGTTTCTGGTACCCCGAGAGTCCTAGCCGCGTATCGCTGACATCTTCCGTCCTCAATTAACGCCACGATTGGAGTGACTACCGTGGCATCGAGCACCATATTGGGTAGAAGTGGACTAACGTGAACAAAGAAAATAAAAAAAAAATAGAAAAACTACCCACGGTTGTTCATAGCACTCTTCTAGAGAACTGAAGACTAACTGGGAATATGTTCATCTTTAAACTTGGGCCCTCCTTTGTTATTCCTAGAGAGGATTACTGCAAAGGATTATTGTAATATTATCACTTATGCCCCGGCCTATATGTGTGCTGGTTCAATCACAACATTATTCCTTAATTCAACTCATTAGTCATATTTTTTTTAATGAAATACAAGGTGCGCCGGATTTTTTGCACTCGAGTGTAATAGGATCCAGAGTACCCCACTAGTTAGCAAAATGCCAACGGGAGTGCTGGGATCGAAGTGCACGGTTCCTACCAATAATCATTACTGCATGGTTCAGTAAAATAAGGGTTTGCCGAAGAAAAACTGCGGAACTTTTATTCTCAACAGAGCTTTATGTTTAATTGTAAATTTAACCACCTTTCAGATAAAAAAAAAACATTTTGAATCGGACAAATACTTTCGGAGTTATAATATTCCATATAATATAATATCTCAGACGCCTAGAAACCCTTACTGTTGTTAAATCCATGGTTTTCGGCACATTTATCATTATAACTCCGAAAGTATATGTCCGATTCAAAATATTTTTTTTTCAATACGAAAGGTGGTTAAATTTACAATTACGTCCTATATATGAAATTTTTATCACAATTCTTGAAATACACAAGCTATCACGCTGAAAATCACTTACTTTTGTAAAATACATGTTTTTTTTGGCACATTATTCACTATAACTCCAAAACCATTTGTCTGATCCAAAATATAATATTTTTATTTAAAAGCTTAAATTTACTATTAGATCCTATATGTGTAACATAATTAACACCGTGAAATATCCACACCAGTCTACTGAACATGTCATAATTTACATATTTTGCCAAAAGATACACATTTAACGTGTTAGCTTGGGTGATTTACAGGATTTAATATAAATTACATATATAGCATCTGATAACGAATTTAATCAGTTTTGAGTTAGAAATAATAAATCTGGGATCGAACAAATATTTAAGGAGTTAGAGCGATAAATGTGCCAAAAAACACTTGGATTTTACAACAGTACGTTTTTATTAGCGGGCTGGCATGTACATTTTACGGAGTTTGATTAAAACTTTATTTTTATAGATTCTTATAGTAAATTTAATCAGCTTTAAGATGAAAAAAAGTAATGTTGTATCGAACAAATAGTTTCAGAGTTATAGCCAAAAGAGTACGACAAACGTGTTTTCGCGGACTGTGGGACTGACGGTAAATTGGCCAATTTCTCCATTTTTTTCCAATAACGTAACTTCGCGAAAAATGTTCCGATTTCGGATTTCATTTTCATGATGTAGGTACTAGTTCCAGCTACAATTAATATATAAAGACTTTCTCCGAAAAAAGCTTTGTTATCGTGTTATAGATAAAAAAAAACAAAAATAACGGGTTTTTTGCGATTTTGAATATGAAGCCGATGGTTGCCGTGGTAGCAAACTTCAGATTCAGATTCAGCACCCCAAGAAACATAAAGATCCGTTGAGAATAAAAGTTCCGCAGTTTTTTCTTGAAAACGGCCTTTTGGAGCCTTATTTTACTGGACTAGCAATAATAATAACCCATTTACTATTTCTGCAACATTAAAACTGATGATTTTTAACATTCAAAAATGTATTAATGAAACGCCTGATAATATTATTGAAATTTAACAACTTTTATTTATTTATAAAACAAAACATTTTATTTTATTACCTATTTATTGAAATTTACAACTGTATTAATAAAACAAAATACATCTAATGAATGTAATTACAAAGTTCATAATAAAAACAAAATTAAAGGAAAAGTAGGCACTAATATATCGCTAATCTCAGTCTGAAGAATCGAGGGGATATATATTTACCAGCTGTCACCTGCAATTGATTGATAAAGCGTGTTATCCCTTTTCAACTGCTTCAGAGTCTCAACAATATTCTGAAACTCTTGGTTTCTTAAAGAATTCCATACCTAAAGTTACTAATTAATTTTATAGTAAAACTTCAAATTTCACGGTCGCTGTAATATCATAAAGAGCATTTTAGTTAGTATCGTCAGTTACGTTTTGTATTGCCATAGATTTCTTTATCGTTTTTAAATAATCGTTCAAATATCTCAATGGTGTCTCTTATGTTAACAATCTGAAGAAAAAATATCTTCAGAATGCTTATATGTGGTCGAATTTGACTTTGACCATGGCAAAGTTTGGTAAGAAAATATGATATTGGACGCCCTGGGCACTATCTACCACCGCATACATGGTGCATAGGATGGACTAATGCAATTTATAGTTATTAAATATGTACCAATTTATCTTATTCCTGATTCTATGGACATATATGTATATGAATGTCTGTGTGGTAGGTAAGAGTAATATTAATTGTATAGAGAGAAGAAAATAAATAAATAAAAAATAATAAAAAGGAAAAAAAAAAAAGAAGAGAAATAAAAAATAAATAAAAGATTGAAGTGAAATAGGAGAAGAAGAAAAAGAAAAAAAAAAAAAGAAAGAAAAAGTAAGGAAAAAAATTTTTTTTTAAATTAACTTGTCTAGTATTTAGTGTTAAGTATTATATTATAGTGTTATCTTTAGTTAGATGGTTAAGTAGGCTGGGTTTGTAACAATCCAATAAAGTTGGGCAGCAGTATGTTTTTTGTATGAATAAAGCATATATCTCTAGTTAATATGTGTTCTTGAAATAACTATCTTTTTCTTCTTAGCGTTTTCCTGCTAGTGCAGGGTCCGCTTTGTGGATCAATGCACGCCATTTCGTGCAATCTTTGACATGATTTATGCTGTTCCCTCTTAGGTCTGCATTGACAGCGTCCAGCCACCTTAATTCAGATCTTCCGCGTTGCCTCTGACCTTCAACAGCTGTGCGGATGACTGAATTCTGTGGCGCCCGCAGGATATGACCGTACCAACTAAGTCTGCATTCCTGCATCTTTTTCTTGGATTTAAAAGATATTGGTGAAATGATTAGATAACTATCTTCTGTGATTAATATTGATTTTCTTAAAATTTATTTTTCACTTAAAAATAATTAGCCCAAAAGGACAAGGTTTAATTAATAGTTAATATATATTAATAATTATATATATTTTTTACATATATATAATGATTGCCATCTCCATTCTTTATTGTAAATCTCTGAAGTTTGATAAATACAAAAGTATTTCAATTTTTATTTTTTTTATTTGATTTTTAAACTAATTGCATTTAATGGAAAACTGAAAATGTATACTAAAGGCTAATGAATGCTAAAATAATATGATAATTGTTTAAAATTTCAATCTCAGTAATTAACAAATTCTGGTAAATTATCTATTTTGATTTCCCAAAATCAAAACTTTTGGACCAAACACACTTGGTAAAGTGTTGGTAAAGTCAAAAAAAACAGACATTTTTTTTTATTCCTGAAGGCGCAGTAGCGCAGTAAAGCACTTAACTACCAAGCTCCCGGGACCAAGTTCCAGTCAGACTAGAGATCAAAAATTTGTTTTCTGTCATTTTGGGCATGGCTCGACTTCGAGGTCGGGAAACCCTCCTGAAGCTCACTCAGCCTCGATAAAATAAGTACCCTTAATTGGGTAAAAAAACTGGCTGTAGAACGTGATTTCGGCCAAATCTCTTACTTCTACAACCTTTGACCCAATAACAGTGAATCCATACGTAAGTACTCAACCCAAGACCCTTCACGGGTTGTAGTAGTAAAGGGTTTTTTTTTGTTTTGTTTTTTTAATCTATTCTGATTTCTTAAAATCAAAACTTTTGTATTAAAAACACTTTACCAGCCACATAAAAAATTAGAAAACATTTTACAAAATTTATTTCTTTTTTTATTATTTTTTATTTTTTTTTGTAAAAACCAGTTTAAAATGAGTTTTTTATAGCCTCGGAAGTTATAAAATCCTGAGAAGTTTTGAAAAAGTGTTCTGTTTTTTAATGTTAAAAGAAGAACGAAACATGAAAGGTACAAGTTTTTAGTTTGACATCCATTTTGAATTTGATTCTTAAGTGGACCTTCTCAATCATTATTAATCTGATTGCCTGTTACGATAATAACTTTAAAATCTTTCGTCGTCACTTGTTTATTACTAATCATTACTCAAAATCATATTGGAAGGTTGAAAAGTAACGACGGCTTACTAATTAATAACTTTATTATTGATATTACTGATAATGACACTAATACAGATAACATAAAGGATCAGAAATAATTTGAGAGCTGAATGTTTTAAAAATTGAGGAAGAAACAAGACTGAAATTTCCTCAAATTTGTTTTAATTCAATTACTCTTAAACAACGGTAATCTTATTTAATTAAGTTTCCAACCGTATCATTTATTTATTTT